>CAJPEV010002151.1:0-49501 GCA_905338385.1 Darwinula stevensoni | reverse complement strand
TGAACCCAGCAACGTGGGGTTGTAAGAGGAAGTAAAAGACTCACGACAAATGACTTCATACTGATAACTATTCCAATGGCAGCCTGGGAATGTGGAAACTACAGGAGAATCTGATTTATAGGTCACTCGTGCAAACGACTTCACTAAGGTGGCCGCCATCGCGCACGGTCCACTACATTGCGCATGACACGCTGCAATATCGCGATGGGCACGGGAGCTACTTCTTCCCGAGTGCGATTCTCCGAAAAACCTCCGTGGTTGCAGGGCGTGTGTTGTACACCTTGCTGTTCGGATACCCCCACAAAAAAGAATCAGCTGTTAGGTCCAGCGACCGCAATGGCCAATAAAGATCTTCTGGATATCCCAGGAAACACTCTGTGGAAGACGTTCGTGCTTATCCATCCTGCTGAAACCAAATTCCATTTCCACGTCGAAGAATCTCCACGTCTGTAAACGACTGGACATTTGGACTTGGCGTACGGCGTTGAAGGTGATCGTATCGCTGTCGTCTGAGGGCCACAAGAATGATTAAGGAGGTCAGGGGACTATCATACGAGAGGCGTTTAGAAGTGCTTGGGACTGTACTCGCTCGAGAGAAGGTTAAGGAGGGGCGATCTCATCCAGACTTTCAACATAATTAAAGGAATAGATAATGTCGAGTGTGGTATGTGACGAGGGGGTGACAAGAGGGGAACGAGCGTGAATCCCTAGCGTCCAAAAAAAAAGGACATTAACGGAGGGCGTTTCCACTTCATAAAGAATAAATAAGATTGGCTTTCTTTATTGCTTGTCATGTTTTAGCGTCCTTGGTGAATTTGCGTCCTGTGCGGGGCACATGTAGCAGGAGCTCAAGGCCTGCCTGCGTATTGTTAAAGTTGTGCAGCGCACGAAGGCGTGAAGCAGACAATATAGAGCAATTTCCTTGCATCACATGTAATTCCCATGTGCCTGGTCTCTGAGTGAGGCCTGACATGCGACCTATTTCCGGGGAAGGCATGCGTTCATGTCTTTGTGGAACTTCAGGAACTTGGATTCCTTCCCTTTCTGGATGCATTCTTACAGAATCCTTTTGTGCCAAAAGGATTTTGGGAATTCATTTATATTGAAGCAGATTTTCCTCTCATAGGTAGATGGAAACTTCGGCAAATCCCTTTATTACTCGGTTGACAATAATAGCAAAGAAGCGACTAGGGCTATGAAATTGGAATTAACTTCAGCCTACTTTTTTTTCAAGAAAGGAATTTGATTATAACAAGAAGGTTCAAGGGCATTGTCTCTCGGAAACAAAGGCCCTTTCTGCAACGATCATTCGACAAGCAAAAAGACAGGTGTTCAGATCGTATCTCTTCACAATTTCCCACCTCTCTCCATCAAAGACTTCTACGGAGGAATTTTTGCTTCCCCCGACGGCAAACAGTTTTCCGTCAAAGTATATTAGACCGTGTGCGGCCCGTGCTTCCACCATGCTCGGATTTTCTCGCCACGCATTTCCCCTCCCATCATACACGTACACCTCTCTTCCGAAACTTCCCCCGCCATATCCTCCAGTCAGAACGAGGTCACCATCTCGAGACGCGACAGCGGGCATCCCTCTTCCTTGAGGGAGTTCGGCCAACTCTTCCCACTTGGACGTGCGGACATCCAGACGCTCGTGTTTCTTGAGCCATGCCTGTTTATTGCCGCCGCCAACTACGTGAAGGGAGAAGAGCTCTGTCGTGTGGGGACGTGGTCTGGCTAGCATAAAGTACAGCGAGTCGACGTAGGTAGCTGGGCAGAGGTGAACCTTAGCTTTGCGGGTGGAGACTGTACGAAAGAAAAGCAGGTAAGGCGCGCAGATGTAGAGGGAACCGGAGGAGGCAGCTGTCAATGGGCAATTAGTAGCATACTCGGGAGGCTGGGGCCCTTCTTCCCATTCCTCCTTGTCCATGTCGAAGATTTTCATCTCTCGGCAGCCTGTGGCGTAAAGTTTTCTGTCGATACCAGCAAAAGGCAGGATGAATTGACTGAACGGATAGCGTGTGACCTCGTCCAAATCCCAAGTGTTCAGACTGCCGCGATAGACCTTTCCCTCGTTGTTCTTTTGCCCCAGGCACCAAAACTTGGAAAGACGTCCGCGTGACTTGGTTTTACCTTTGGGGACGGTGTGACGGAGTTCGGGAACGTGGTAATCCCTGGCATCGGTCACAGCGTCCAGGCATCTCGAGTCTGCGCGAATGGAAGGGTCCCTCAGGACCACCGACTTCAGGTAATCGTATGGGAGGAGGGGCAGCCGGATTTTGTCGAGAAGATCGGGTAAATGACGCTGGCGACTTTCATCGTGATTCAACCATTTCCTCGTCGCTTCGTAAACTTCCTTCTCAGAGGACACTTCCAATTCATCTAGATCCAAGAACGATGTCAGTGTCTCAAAAGAGACATTCAAGAAGTCCTTTGTGTGGATGAAATGGTTGAAACGGGCAGAGATGAGGTTAATGGCAGCTTCTTGCAAATCCCTGCAGTCGTAATACTCGACCGTTTTGAGAATATATGAAGCATTGTCAGGATTCAGGATTCCCTGGATGATCTTGCTAATTTTGTTGCAGAGGCGTTTGAGACCGAGAAAATGGGCATCTCGCAAAATGGCCAATGCCCCTTCCTCCCCTTCCACTTCCATTCTAGTTCCGTGGATGTAATCCCAAATCGGGTTAAATCCGATCGTGGTGAAGCCCTCAAGCCTGATCTCCCTCTGGGAAGTGTCCTTGAAGTCGGTGGAGAACATCTGGCGGAAGTAGGGGGAAACGGAGGCGAGGATCCCTTTGCAGGAATAGAATTTCTCGTCTTGGATGAGGATGACGACGTCGCACCAGCTGGGACCTGTTCTGAAGCTCTCGGATATATCTGCGGCTAGCCCATTGTGATCATATATGTCCTTGTCTATCACAATTTTTCTCTCCTTCTTGGCTGCAGTTGCCATTCTTCTCTCGGAAATAAGCTTTTCAAGCAGAAATATCAAATAATGTGTCGCAGGTGAGTGAAAGCAGCCGGATCTGTGACTTGCGATACACTGTAGGTAACGGCACAAAAGTATATCACTGCAGGAGTTGGGACAAATTTGTGACTAAACGAGGATGGCGGCTTTTCATGCAATACCAGAAGGGCCCTAAAGAGTATCAGGAACGTGAAAGCTGATAACGTCCTCGCCATGGTAACGGATAAGGCGTTCCCGTTTCGAGAGAGTAAACACGTTCAAGATAGGATAATACATACATCAATACCTCCGGGGTATATATTGCGAATGCACATGGGACTAGAAATACACCAAAGCAAGCTAGGCAGACGCAAAGTACACAAGTGTGACGCACAAACCACAAGGACGGGTCATCAATTGGCGCGAAGCCAGGCAATTGCTTGATGGTCCGGTTTCCTGAGGCCACCGGGAAGGCTCGCGGACAGCACAGCCGGCCAGCTTATGGGCAGAGTCCTTGGCCGCACCACAGCAGCAGTGTGGATCGTAACGGAGGCCCCAGTCGTAGTCTGCGTCAGCGCAACGGGTCGTGTCGCAGCGATAACGGTTCATGTTAGCCAATATGTGTCGAGATAGGTTGAACCCAGCAACGTGGGGTTGTAAGAGGAAGTAAAAGACTCACGACAAATGACTTCATACTGATAACTATTCCAATGGCAGCCTGGGAATGTGGAAACTACAGGAGAATCTGATTTATAGGTCACTTGTGCAAACGACTTCACTAAGGTGGCCGCCATCGCGCACGGTCCACTACATTGCGCATGACACGCTGCAATATCGCGATGGGCACGGGAGCTACTTCTTCCCGGGTGCGATTCTCCGAAAAACCTCCGTGGTTGCAGGGCTTGTGTTGTACACCTTGCTGTTCGGATACCCCCACAAAAAAAGAAAATCAGCTGTTAGGTCCAGCGACCGCAATGGCCAATAAAGATCTTCTGGATATCCCAGGAAACACTCTGTGGAAGACGTTCGTGCTTATCCATCCTGCTGAAACCAAATTCCATTTCCACGTCGAAGAATCTCCACGTCTGTAAACGACTGGACATTTGGACTTGGCGTACGGCGTTGAAGGTGATCGTATCGCTGTCGTCGTCCTTGAAACAGTATGGGCCTATCACGGCATAAGTACACACCACAGGTCAGTTTCTCCATGTGTTATGGCCACTCGTGGCCACTATGGCCACAGTTTTTTTGCTTGTTCACATGGCCATTAAGCTCGAATTTTGCCTCTTCACTCATAAGCAGCAACTTCGGAATTTGCGTATCGCCCTTCACCACGTGGAGGAACTCCGTACTGCAAACGTGCACGCTCATTTCATTCCAAAGTGCCTCCACAACTTGCAGTTTGTATGGGTGTAGATGCAGCTGCTCGTGGAGGATCCGTATGACCCATATCCGCTCCACTCTGACTGCTCTGGACTGGTGCCACCGGAACAGATTAAAATTAACCTTCAAAAAGCGAGATTAAGTGCTCTCAAAACCCTGGGGAGATGGCGCTTCAAATTTGCTGATTCGATTCTGTGTTGCGAGGGGAAGAAACACGCCTGATTTCGTTCCAGCTGATGCTCTCAGAGAGGAATACGAGGAGGATTCGAAGAAAGGCCATTCCGACTATGCGGCTCTCACATCTTGACAAACGGACCCGAGGGGTGGAGGTCTTTCATTGAGGCTTTTCCGAGTGGGTTGACTCGTTCCAGGACAGGACGTAGACTGTTGCAATATTACAAGCATTTTTTCTCACATAGTCGCTGGTCGTCGATTGGAACGAGATGTTCCTAGCGAGCTATCTCGTGGCGAAACCGTCTCTACCCGTTTCGCATACTGCGACCAAGTCAACTGAAACCAGCAAAATTCGCGCATGAAATCGTTCGAATGGCACATCTTCGTGACATTGTGTATACTTCTTAGGTACACTGGTGCAACGCTGAAAATGTAATTGGCACCTCGGCTTGCAGAAGCTCTAACCCGGTGAAGATGGTATCTCCCTTGAAAGGACGTCCAAGGAACTTAAGAAGGGTGCAATGCTGTTTTTCCGTGCAGAAGGCCCGAAACCACTTGATATTCTTCACAGAATTTTTTAAGTTTGTGCTGCAATGGTGTCGTCCGTCATCGCGAAGGTGGATGAGGTGATGAGGGCATACAAACTTGTTTCTAGATGCCATATCAACTAAAGTGGGGGTTAGACATGGGTCTGCGCCCAAGGACGTCCGCGTGCATTTTTGTCTGGCACATCTGCAACGCTATCAAGCCGGTGAAAAAAATAAAGAGAATTAAGAGAGCGAATGCATGAGTCCACCAGAAACCAAAAGATCGAAAGGGAAAGACAAAAATAAATAAATGAATAAATAACAAGAGTAATAAATAGTAAAATGGACGGTTGGAAAATGTATCGAATTTAAGTCATAAACGGATTAGAAAATCTTCCAAGTTCGCAGCGAGCGCAACAATGATTGAAACGAACCATTTTAAGCCCCCTTTTATTTTCTAAATATGATTTAGAAAACTGGATACTGTACTTTCTGTGATAATTTCTTCCCTTCTCAAGCGCATGTAGATTTCCTTCCCACTGTCTCACCGTTGGGAAATTTGGTTAAACTAAAAAACGTGCTGCAGAGGAATCTAGCACCGAGTGCCAACTGCCAGTCTAAATTATGAGTAGACGTGAGGTACCTTTTAGTTGAACAGGCTGAACCCATACCCTCGCTTTTCACACTACATCTGTGCCCTCACGACAATTCATATGGACCTTTTTGGGCACTGCTATGAAGCATGTCAGAATGAATTAATGTCTTGGAAATTACCTCTGAAGTTGAACACGGAATGATTCCGTTGAACACGTAAAGGCTTAGCTTTTTTTATTTTTCAGGAACGAACATAATCAAGACCGTCTCCTCAGCAATACAAAAATCCCCTTCCCCTCCCCACGTATGTATATTCCTGTCCTAACTCACGTGATCCTTCCCACGTCCAATTGATGTGGAGGCGTGCACACTATCATCCGTGACAGAGAGAACAGGGAAAAGGTTACGACTCCGCTTACACCCTTCTTGCGGCGAGGAGATGCACCCAAGGTTATGGTTCGTATACTGACATGGAGTGATTTGAAGAGGTTGTACTCTCCGAGGTCTTGCTGCTTCGCTTTTCTGGGTGCGAATGCAAACCATCTTTATTCTTTATCATACTAAAGTTTTCGAACATCATTACAATTATAGTAGCTTTTCTTTGGGTAAATATGACGTGCTTAGGCGGAAAAAAATCAATAAATACGAATTTCGGGAGAGGGGTGGACCTCTTTGAATAAATGAGCAAGGAAAGCACGAAAAAATGGCCTGTGACACCCAACCTCGGTGGCTCAAAACCAAAATTCTTTTGACTTTTTTTGAGTTTTAGGATAATATAATAAGATGTAGAAATAATAAATAATAAGTAAATAATAAGATGTTACCGTGATAAATGTCTAACACACGTTGAGACTCTTATCTGAACCTTGAGTTTAGCGCCAAAGCTGCATCCGGCCTCGTGAAAAGAGAGCGCATACAAAAATTGTCACAGGCTGGTTTTTTTAATATCCACATACCCATATGGGGTTGTGTCCATGGGAAACCGATACCATTTCTCAACTGATTATCTAGCAAGCGAAAACACATTTTGTCAAATCATATCTCTTCACGATTTCCCAGCTTTCTCCATCAAACACTTCCACACTTCTTAAAAGAAGAGGAGGTTGTCGTATGTTGAAGGATAGGTACCTATACTCTGGTACAGGCGTAGCAGGAAGGCGGTATGAACCGTAGAGGGCGGTGCGTAAAGGAGAGGGTAGTATGTGTATGACCTCTCTTCTATCTTCAGCGGTGGATATCCCACCTGCCAGAACTATGTCCCCCTCCTGAGAGGTGACAGCAGACATTTCTCTTCCTTGAGGCATTTCAGCCAACTCTTCCCATTTGGATGTGCGGAGATCCAAACGTTCCAATTTCTTCGACCCTCCCTCTCTGTTGCACCCACTAATGACGTAAAGGCAGGAGTCGTGATGGCACGCTCCCGCCGCCACCCGGTCGTATTTCATGTCACTCAGTCGAATCCACTGGCCAGTCTTCACCTCGAAACGAAATACCCACTTCTTACTTCTTCCCTTTCGATCCCCTCCCCCACAGATGAAGAGGGATCCGGGAGAGGCCGCAATCCCTGGTAAGTCAATGTGCTTGGGAGGTTGCGGCCCTTCTTCCCATTTCCCCTTGTCCACGTCGAAGATCTTCAACTCACCTTTCCCCGTCAGGAAGAGTTTCCTGTCGATCCCTGCAAAAGCTCGGCAAAAAGAGCGATCACTGATACCCATTACTCACTGGAGCAGGTTCAGGGTTCTTCAGTCTGACGGCGCTATATGGAACCAGTGTAAGAAGGTGGGGTCCGTGGTTTTGAACAAACTTTCTTTAGGCGCACTAAACCAAAACGAAACGGGGACGGAATGTTTTCGTTGTTTGCGCCAGAGAATGCGGTCGTCCCTTGCATGCGTCACAGCGTCGAGGCAACTCGTGTTTCCCCGAATGGAAGGGTCTTTCATGATCATCGCCTTCAGGTATTCATAAGGGAGTAGAGGAAGCCGTATCTTATCGAGGAGATCTGGCAAATAATGTTTCCGGCTTCCATCATGATCCAGCCACGTCCTCATCGCCTCATAAACCTCTATCTCGGAAGACACTTCCAATTCGTCTCGATCTAGAAATGATGTCAGCGTCTCGAAAGAGACAGTCAGGTAGTCCTTCGTGTGAATGACCTTGTTGAAACGAGCAGAAATGAAGCTAATGGCAGCTTCCTGCAAGTTCTTGAAGTCAAACTCTTCGGCAGTTTTGAGGATATGAAAGGCATTATCATCATTCAATAATACCTGGATGGTCTTGCTCAATTTGTCGCAGAGGCGCTTGAGCCCGAGAAAACGAGCATCTCGAAGAGTGGCCAATGCCCCTTCCTCCCCTTCCACCTCCATCCTCGTTCCATGGATGTAATCCCAAACCGGCTTGAATCCAATCGTGGTGAAACCTTCCAGCCTGACCTCCCTCTGAGAAGTGTCCTTGAAGTCAGTGCTCTTGTAAACCGCCTTCATCCCCCTCTGCCTCCGCTCCTAGGGAAACGTCCTTATCTTAAACAGTAGAACTTATTCTTAATGCTGCAGCGTGGTCGACCCAGGGCTGGACTTCGTGAGCCTCTACACCATCGCCAAGCCGTTATGATCATCTATGTCCTTGTCAATCACAATTATTTTCTTCTGGGCCATCCTTCGAGGAGTAATGAACCTCTCCTAAGACAACAACATGCCGACAATACTGCGTCGACGATGAGCGAAATTGGACTGATGCGTGTGACCTGAGACGCACTATTCTTTACGGCACTGAATATTATTGCACCACAGAGTTAGGAGAAAGGAAAAGCAGTTAAGGTGGAAAACTGGGAGATTTCGTGTATCTCGGTTCGGTCCAATTCGACAGAATGTGACAATGATAACGTTGTTACCATGGTTATGACTAAAATGTATCATATTTGGAGTGATATCAAGCACGTCATAAAGTGAAGGGCAGATAGTCCAGTTTCCCTATCTGCCATGAAAGAAAGGTTCAAACGACGAAAACAAGTACGTATTCCACTTTTCCAAGCTGATATTCCTGCATTGGTGCATTTCTGGTCGTGAAGAGATAAGGGATCGTGCATTTTCCATTCCAGAAAAAGGTTCGCGGCGTCGACGTAAAGAGTTGTAAAGTATCACTCGATAACCGACCCATCATACCGTGTGGTTATAATCATTTGCGCAGTTGTAATTTTTTTTTTCTTAGGTCTTGCCCTGTGATGAGGGCTCTTCGTGGCTCTCCGTTTCTCAATCCTCGGGAAACAAGAAATTTCTTCACCGATCTCAGATAACTTACGAAAGACCTCTTAACTGAAACTGGCAAAAAAATGTGGACGTTTGATTCAATGTATCTTAAATTGGTGAAAGACTGATTCCCAACTGCTTAAATACCACAGATTTTAGAATTTCTGAAGAATATATTTAAACATGTTCGCAGGTAAGGAACAAAGATGAAGAAAATCGAATATTTGATTGAATTCACTGCTTCTTTTTTTTATTATTCTTTTGAATCTGGTCAGCCTAATCAGCCAAATTAGGAAAGGTGCTGTTTTCTATTGTAGACTCTTTTCTTGAAAATGATTTAATAATTTAACTGTAAAGATTTAAATTGATTTTGCAGTCCTTATATCCTCATTAAATATTCGTAGTCCTTGTATCATATTTCGTTGTGCAAATTTTTTTCTTCGTTCTAGGTATCTGAAATTTTCCTGATTGATACTGACATTAAAAATTACGCTTTCTTGGAAAACGAGTTGACAAAGATGGAAATGAATTAATTTTCTCATTGGCAAAATTCTCCGGAATAGAAAGAGATTTTCATCATGGTCTCAACATTCTGCGAAGCTCATAATCCATATTTAGCAAATACTTTTGGATATGTATCGTCCCATATTGATATGCAGTAAATGATTTTGGGGAATGGATTAGTGTGAAGTAGATGTTTCTAATGGGATTAAATGGCGTGCATTACTCATCGCCCCATTAATTACGGCTATTTTTGTGCAGATTTGGTGTGTTTGTTTGTCTCAAAAATGGCCTCTGTCAAAATATTACCCCCAAATACTTTATTTGACCTTTTAGAATTTCCCCATTCAAGGATAGTTTTACTCCACCTATTGCTTCTCCTACTTATAATCACCATAAAGTCAGCTTTTTTTAAGAAATAATATTGATTGTGAGCCGGTTTGCCTTAATCCATCTGTTGATGTTGCCAATTTATTGGGAGATTTCATTAAAGTTGGTATCACTGTTCTTGCAAGGGTTGGTAAGTACTCTACAGAAGTAATAATTTATAATAATAAAAAATGTTCCGTGTCCAAAAGTCCATCCCTGAAGAGGTTACTGGGGAGAAAGCGTTAATAGTTGTTGCGTCCACGAAGCTATACAGAAACCCGTAGGCTGGCGTGAAGGCGTTCAAGGCGCCACCACCCACTTTTACGAACGGCTTCCACCACGCACTGTAACGCGCCCTCCGCTCCCAGTAGTTGGCGCTTCGGTCACCCACGTGGTTCGCTTGTTTGTTCGGAAGTGCGATGCATCGTGTTAGCCTGGGTCTAGTCATCGTTACGGCCTTCGAGTCTAAATATCCGGGGGGGGGGGGGGGTTGGAGCGTTTTTATCATTGATCTGGGATGGACTGTGAGTGTTTTTTAAATTATGTGATGGACAAACTGTCTTGGTATGAAAACGAATGCTTTCGATGGGGTCAAGAAAGTCTCCTTCGAGAACAAAGCAAAAGAGGAGAGAATATAGCTGTTACTTGCCGGTATATGGATATGCCTCCACAAAACAACTCATCTGTAAGAAGAGTAGGCCTATGATATATGACTGTAGCATGGGCTATTCTAGTGAGCAAAATGTCCATGGGTCCTGCAATCTGGTATCTTATGAAGGTCCTTTGCACAATTATAAATACCCAAATGGGTATCGATGATAGTAGTGCCAAAAACAAGCTCAAGTCCTCCTATGTAGTGTTTGGAAGATGTACAATAGCAATACAACTCAAGCAACTCCCCCTTGCTTTAAGAAAGTAAATCAGAGGGAAAATGAGGATCTGAATGAGAAAGAAACTAAATCTTTTAACATTTAAACAGTCTAGGTGCCTGTAGTCATCCATGTGTCTGATAGTACTGAATCAGTGGAAACACCTGTAGGGACATGACTGTCTTGTCTAAGAATGTTGAGCCTGCATGAAATGCAGAATTGTGTTTCTGGAAAATCCAACCAAAATCAAAGGTTTTCTCTAACATATTCAACAGTTTTGTTGTCTGTATAAGGCATAAATAAGAAATAAACATGTGAAACACAGCAATATGCTTCTTGATAGGTCACAGGTTATGTGACCCATTTGGCCTATCATACAGTAGGCCTAGGCATGAGTTAGACTAATGTGCATTGTGTAATTTCTTTATATGGGAGAGTTTGCAATTCTTGAAGACATGACAAATTTAAGTGCAAATGTAGATGATCTCAGAAATGACCTGGCATAATTCTCATGCCTACAATCTTAGGCCCAAGCCCAATCTCAGATGGTAGGGATGCAAACTATGATAGCTTGATGATGACCCTTGTGCTCTCTGTGGTGAATTTTTCTTGAGTCCACACACACATAAAGGTGTCTACACTAATGATGTTATGATTTTGGGACATACTAGGTACTGTGGCATTGTCGTGGTATGGCAGCACCACAGGAGTGATTCTTTACATTTTTATTTTGGAGTAATCAAAATCAAGAGTCTCAGAATCTTATCCCACATCATGCAAATCACTACTCGCTATAGCATTTGAGATAATTCAGCAGTAAGAGTCTAACAAAAATTCTATATTATGGTAAGCCTCATTCTCTTATCTAGCCAATGCCAAAGAACAATTGATTATTTCAATTGCCATTTATGTGCTATTGTATGGCCTGCAAAGAAAAATTGCCTTGACATAAAAAAAGTAATTACTTTAAAAAAAATTGCTGCTGAAAGAATACCTACTGTTGGATTTTTGGTTTCTTTTCTGATAGCTGCTCAACTCTCCCAGATTGATTGTAATGCAGTTTTTATGGATTGTGATAATATAATTCCCTTTATTCATAAGTGTTCTGATAGGCCTATATCCATTATACTGTATTTTTTTTTACAAAGTACAAGACATTCTTCTTCTCCATGCATAGGTTTAAGTGGCACAGGCGAAACTTTCAGCAACCTGCCTTAAGGGCATTAGCTTGAAATAAGTTAGCTATGGCCAGACCTGCAAACAGCAAGAGGAATCGACAGAAGAAAAAGCATCTCAACTACTCTCGCAAAACATCTGCAAAGAAGAAGGCCAAGAGGAGGAGGAAGCAGAAAGTTGGTCCACAGTAAGTACTAAAACATTAAAGTAGCTTTTTGTCATAAATTGTGTGACTATCTCCTCCAGGGATCTTAAACTTGCAGCCTGCTGGCCACATGCAGCTCACAAACGCTCTTGATGCAGCCTATGTAAACTGAACGAGAGAAATGTTTTTGGATCAATATATACAATATAAGGTTGTGGTAGCTTTTTCACTCTACAAAATTATACTTTAACCTGCAGAGAGATCCAATCTTTGTGGTGCAACCAGCACAGCAAAATAAGTTTGAGACCCCTCATCTACGACATCATTACATTCTATGAATTTTGCTGAAAGCAGTATTGTATTAGGTTGTTGCAAAAGTTCTGTCGGTGTTGAATGTGACATGTTCTAATAAGACTTCCAGGCTTTGACATTTCCTGGCAAGTGGGTGGTAGGTATGGGTATATAAGGACAGTCTGTTGTATCTCACTCATACCATCATCTCTCATGGCCTCTGAGAAATTCACGCCAACGCAGATCCATCTCCATCACTGCATTCTCTTCCACTTCCACTCTCGCGTTGGAGCTACGGAAGCTCATTGCCGAGTGTGTGCAGTTTATGGCGGAGACATCATAAGTCTTCGCACGGGAGAACGAGGGTTTGCCAAATTCTCTTCTGGAGACTACGACATTGAAGACAGACCGCGGTCCGGACGCCCGACGGAGTTGGATTCTGATGCCCTGAAAGCAGAGCTGGAGAGCAACAGCCAGCAGACCACACGCGGATCGGCAAGCAGTCTCTCTGACTCCGCTTACACCCTTCTTGCGGCGAGGAGATGCACCCAAGGTTATGGTTCGTATACTGACATGGAGTGATTTGAAGAGGTTGTACTCTCCGAGGTCTTGCTGCTTCGCTTTTCTGGGTGCGAATATGTGGTCGATTAGGCCTCGCTTGTTGCAAAGCTCTAAAGTTGAGAAAATAAAGTTATCAATACCAACAGGACTTTTGCAACAACCTAATAGAATGCAGAAAATTCTTTATGGTTGTGCTATGTGACTAGGAAACATTTTCTTGTTTAACAGCATACCAATGCATGTCAATCATGGTGAATTGCATGAGTCATGGTCTCTTTTATTCTTGCCTCCTGTGTCAGTGAGGAAATAAGGAAGAGTTGGGATCCAAGCAAGTCATTGAAGGAGAACTATGATGAAATGGGACTTGTTCTCAATGTCAATGCCAGCCTTCCTCTTCAAACAGGAAAGGTCAGTGGAATTTTGCTTCAGGTTGCCCTTCCCTGGCTAAGTTCTGTGACTGATATAAAATGTTTTTACCTCCCTCATAACATTCCTATTTTGCCAGAGATGAGTGCATAAAAACTTGGAAAATGATTACCATCCAGAAATTAATTCATCACTTTTAACTTAGAGTTAGGAATTTGGTAATATACACTAGGTTCTGTCATCACCATCATTGAATGGCAAATACTTTTTCAGATAGTGTTAGTATCCTATTGAAAATAGTTTTTGACTCTTCTGCAGCATAATAGACTTGGATTTGTCTTATATTCTTGTCTCAATTGTGATCAGCTTTTTATTGAGAAATAAGTGGAATGACATGGAAAATATGGACATAGTATTTTTTTATTACGTTATGGTATCAGGGAGGGGTTTGTGATTGATTCAGAGGTTTTCTTGTGATTTTCTGGAGCAGAACTTTCCATTAGTTTTGAATGTTGAGTAGTATGTAAAATAGTTAATGGTGAACTCATTGTGAAAGCATGTTCTATACATGCAGGATGAAGGATGTCTCCATCTGAAGGACTTTCTCATTACAGTGTTTTTCACTTAAGTTAGACATTTTTTCACTGGACATCCGCTATATTGCCCTCACCATGCACTGCTGTCGATGTCTTAGTCAAGTGAAAAACACTGTAGTGGCATGGTGGTTGGTCTCTAACATTATAAGAGCCTTCCTGTCCTTTCACATCTCTCAAAAGGGTGAACATGAGGAGCTAATGCAGCTTCACTGATTCTTTACCATAATGAACTAGGTGCTTCAAATATATGTATATTTTTGTTCATTTGTTTTATGAATTGGATACAAATTGGACTCCATAATCAGTGTGTTTGCAGATATCTAATAGATCTGTGAGCTTGGGCTTGCTGCTCCTTGTTTGACAGGTTGCCACGGTGTATGGCCTTAATATGGTGCATCAAATGTTACCTAAATAGGACTGTACACAAACTTTTATTTCACCCCATGGACTGTGCTTGCTTTTACAGACCAGCAGCACTTCTCTGCTGATTAGTGTACATAATTAAAGGTCAGCAACCATGTAGATTTCATGCTTGTAACAATAAGACTTCCTGTTTTAGAAACAAATTTTCACATTCATAATTATGAGATGCATAGGATTCTTATAGCCAGTTATTGAAACTGAAATAGCAAGGTCTTGAACCAAACTGAAAATTATAATGAAATGTCTAGGAAGCAAGCATTGCTGAAATTCCATTGCCTTGAAACCATTACTTGATGCAGTCTTTACATGTTTTTCAAGGTGACCCTTGAACCCATGGAAGTGGAGCATGGAACTAAAAAAAAGCAGGCGAAGAAAAGGCCCAGGGAGAGAGCTGCTGAACGCATGGAGTTAGACTTGAAGAGAAAAGAAGCAGAGCGAGCCAAGGTGAAGACATATCTCCTTCCTGAGCCAGAGTACTTATGGCTCCAGGATCTGCTCGATCAATATGGAGAAGAAACACAGGTAACAGACTCTAGTTTTTGGAAGCTTTTTTGTTGGGTTGGATATCAACATGCACTGAACCGTACTGTTCATTTCTTATTCCAGATGTCATTAAAGTGGAAGCAATAATTCCTAATGGGTTACAATACAGATTTGATGCCCTTGGCTTCAAAGCCAAATGGTTGGGAAAAGCCAGGTTCACCAGTTACATATCTACCTAAAAATTAATAGCTTAAGGGTTTTTAAAAGGTTATCAGATATATCTGATTTATTTGCATTTCATATGTTGGCTGAGATCAATGGAAGTGAATCAGTGTTAATACCATGAATTGTCATGTCAGTAACAGTACTCTGTTACTGTTTGTTTTCCAGTGAATTTAGTTTTATAGAGTGCCGTGTTGTAGCACCAGTTGGGTCGTTGTTGTAAGTCAGTGAGAATCTTTTCTGACTTTGCTCAAGACTTTTAGAATTCAATGTTCCATGTGATGGAAGATGTTATGACTTTCAGGTTCTTTCTTTTATGAAGAAAGAACCTTTCTTTCTTCTTTGTTCATTAATTATGTTTATTCATTATGGAGAACATTTTTCCTTAATTCTAGAAGATGGCCAGAGATCCCAAGAATCACTATCAGTTGACTCCAAAGCAAATACAGAGGAAGATTAATCAATTGAAGAACATCCCTGACCAATGGGCCAGATACCTGAAACACCGGAACTCACTGCCTTCCATGAATGAAGATGGCCAAGTGAGCATTCCTACCACAGATTGAATGGTCCTACCTACATTGTTTGTTTTGGTCATTTTGTGATTGCATGAGTGGGGGTCCCACGTGTTACTGGAAATGAGAAAAAACCACTGCTTGCACTTTTCACATGTCTTCTTACTTGTTCAAGCATCTACAAACATCTATGATTTATGCATTTCCTTTGGGCTTTTTTCACAACCTGAAACACAAAAAAAAATTAATGACCAAGTCATTCTTGACCAAGTTGGAAGAGCTCTGGAGAGGACCAATTGTGGTTATTATGTCTGGGAGCAAGCATTCACAATGCTTGTTGGCAGGTCTCCTGCTGCCTCCACCCCATTTGACTTCGGATGTTCTGCTTTTTTTTATTATCTCCGTTTGTGCTGTATCTTCCAATTCTCTGCGTTTCTCAGCCTGCCTTTATTATTATAGTGCCACATGATTGCTCGCAAGTTTACCGTTTATTAACACGTTGGCGACAATGCGTCCTGATGCCAGGATGCAGATTTTTTTTCAATGANTTAACACGTTGGCGACAATGCGTCCTGATGCCAGGATGCAGATTTTTTTTCAATGAATACCCTCTGGAACTGTTGAGAACGTTCCAGAAGATTATGATTTCGTAATTACTGATAAAAATTCCAAAAAATTCAACATTAAAAAAAAACTCGGCAAAAAAAATGTTTTCTGGGACCATGCGTCCTGATGGCAGGACGCATTTTTTGACAAAAAAAAATGCGCGTGGTCCCACGCGGCGGACAAGCAAAAATAGGCTGGTCGTCAACGTGTTAATACTTTCGACATTGGGAAGATATATTGAAATAGTTGCAGAGAGAAATTATGAAGGTTTCAGTGATTTTTACCTGTAGTGTTCTTTGCAATGGCAACAACGGTATTCGGAGCCGCAAAACTTCTCTGTAAAGTCTCTGCTGTGATTTCCTGACTTCTCACGACAGGTAGCCAACAATAAGAACTGGGGAAAAAAAAATAGAACCATCCCAATTGAATTGTGCTGTACCTCGTGTCGATGATGTCTGAGAGTCCAGAAGATCTCAGATCTGAAACGGAAGCGACTGAAAAAGCTACAAACACGGATTCAGAATTGGAAAAACTAGAGAAGTTCCTCGAGGACAAAGCCCGCGACCGCTACACGGCCGACGACCCGTGGATGACCCGCGAAGCGACCCAGCGATCCAGAGAAGCCCCCCCGCTGGTCCACCCCTGGTTCAACAGGCCTCGAAGGAACTACGACTGGTCGAGAGGAGGCCGAGGCAGGAACGACAGGCCCCAAGATCATCCGGGGAGGTACGACAGGCCCCGGGAGCACTACGGAAGGTACGACCGCCGGCAGCGAGACGACGAGCCGAGGCGTTCGGGCTACTCCCACGAGAGACACCGATACCAGCCTTATTGATGCTTCGCGAGTCTCGGTGGATTCATCGAGTGGTATACCGGGAGGACTAAATATTCTATTCGTATTCAGTTTTTTTTTTTGTATCGATACCTTCTTGAAACATTGGAATTAATGAATTGCTGCTGGATTTGTACTTGTGCCGTGTCTCCATTCTGCTGGTCGATGGCGAATGCCATTGGAGTCAATGACGACTGAAATGCCTTTGTTACAACCTGGCTGACGGGGATTGAAGTCTCTTACGCCAGACGGTGATGTCAAGTTGTAGTTAGGGCTCCGTGTCAGGCGTTAATAACGTTTTTCTTCCTTTCTGCTTCAAAGCGAAGGTGGTAATATTAGTTGAAACCTTTAGGATGGATCTTAAACCTCGAAAACTGTGTTAAGTTAAATTTGGTTCTACAGCTAGTTCAGTATTGTAACTGGGCAAATGAGTTTGAGTGCTAATTGTTGGAACTAGAATCATTAAAGGAATCTGGTTGGGCTTTCTTTAAAAAAATCCTAGGGAACTCAAGTGGTGAAAATTGTCCATTGCAACCGTAGGATCAATTACGGACGAGCAAAAGTGTTTCCCTCCGAAGAAGTCTAAGTAATGGAAGGGTGAAGAGTGGCTTTCGACTCCGCGTGCACCAAGTACCAAGTACCAAGTACTTGAACCACTCGTCGGGGTCATGCTCACCTGAACTCGTAGCGACGGTGCTGAACGGGAGAAAACCCGTGAGAAAAGTGGACGGGCATGCCGGTCAAAGGGCTTTAAAGTCATTCATCGTTTAAAGCTGTTTGGGATGTTCTGATTGGAGTCTGGGGAAGGGAAGGCCTCATTTTTGACAAGTTTCCATGTGTCTCCGTTTGGCTGGGAACCAGTCGGGTTTTCCGTGTTTCATGCCTCTTTCACACTAGATTGAGGGGTAAATCAGCAGGTAACAAGACACCTCAACAAAGAAATACCCTATCATTTCCTCGCTTCACGATGTTGTTTTAGCTCAGAGAAGTCCCCAGTGGCCCAGCGAATGCAACCGTTCGAAGCGAATCGGTCCTGAAGCGGAATCGCGTCGTCGCGAGGCGATTTTCGCAGCGTCGAATGGTCTTAAGCACCGCAGCCATCGAATTGCCGCTGAGATTCTTCCGAAACGAAATGAAATTCGCACAGTATCGAGTTCCTTCTGAAATCGCCATCATCTGCCTTTGCTGTCAAGTTTAATAATTTTTTTTGTCACATAAAATACTTCCGGAATCCCAAAAACTCGGAGGACGAGCTATCAAATTTCCGTAGGAATCCAACGGATTCGCTCTCGAATCAAAACGAGCGAGACAAGGTCACAGACACTTGATTCCAGCTCACGGACCACCAATTGCACTATCCCCTACCCGGCCAGCACCCCCACGTCCGTCGGCTCCTTCGCCAGGAGTAGAGTGCTGCTCGGGCATCCGAATTGGCACTGAAGGTTAACCCTTTCGAGACACTAATGACGGCCGTTGTACGTCAAGCTAGTGCACGTGAGCCTCCGTTTGCTCGATGTACAGCGTACGTCATTGGAATGTCGTTAACTCTTTCGCTGCGAAAAGCGACTTTGGCTTTATTTTCTTTGGACCCTTCGCTGCGTAATTTGCCTTATCGTATGAGGTGTGACCTACCACAGCTCTTTGGGTATGGTATGACCCACCATGTGGGTTGGTGTCTTACACTATACTGTAACGACAACACTGCGTGATGACCTAACAGGCATATTGGGAGATTTATTTTTGGGGGGAGGGCGGGGGGGCGTCAACGGTCAACCCAGACTCAACCCCCCCCCCCCCCAAATATGCCCCCAATATGCCTGTCAGTGTCACTAAATGGGAAGCATGGGTGGGGTCGCATGCATACAGTGGTGGATACACAAATTTTTCATAGGGGAAGGGGGATTCCCTAGTTCTAACAACCCCCCCCCCCCCCCACCTACCACCACTCTCCATCCTACCGCCATTTTCATCTTTCGTCTGGGGTAAAAACTTGGATATCTACTTCACTGGCCCCAATAAAGCCTTACCCCCCCCCCCTGGATCCGCCACCGCATGCGTAGATAGAGGTTTGTTGCTCTATCAGCAGCAGTAGATGCCGCGATGCGATGCCCAGATTTTTACTCAATAATCAGTAGTAAGAAGAGCGCAGTTAACCGACTCCATGAACAGGGCATTTCGCAAGATCAAACTAAAAAAATGCATCGGACGGTGCTCGAGCTTCTGTTAAGGCACCTCATTGAGGCCTGGTGCCGTGGTCTCAACCAAACAACAGGTTCGAAGTATTCATTAGGGGCGTCAAGTCTATGTTCACTGATTAACGTGAAACCTGACGATAGTCAAATGACGAAATTTGCAGGCCTAAGGAGCTTTGGAAAATAAAATCGTGTTAAAAAAGGGTGTATTTTACATCATGCAAACTGTGCAAGTCACAGTTAATTTCCACCCTCAACGAAAGGGTGCATATCGACGCTGTTGCCAATAATGGAAAATTTCTGGATTTTTACAAGATCAATCGTGGTACTTGCAAAGCAAGCAACTTGCGATTTTACTTTTGTGAAGTCATGAAACTCGCGAGAGAAAGTCGTCAGACCGACGGACCGGATGCGTTTCAACCCAAGTGCCCAACGCAAGTACCAATCCCCCCTCTACTTCCATTTGGTTTCTCTTCAATATTTAATTTCCTACACAAAACGGTTTCTTCATAGTCCTTTTTTTTCCAATTTTGCCTCCACCCACTCGCAAGAACAGCCCAGACTGCCCAAATCTGACGGGACTCGAGATAAAGGAAACTCGAGAGACTTGATGGCGCTCTGGAAGACTAAAAGGAAGAGAGAGAAGGACTCTACCGAAATGAAAGCGGGTGACCCGGTTGGTTCGCATCGAGTGCTTTCGTCCCTTCATATCGAGTCTTCATTCGCTGTTGCGTCGGTCACACGATTCGTCTGTGACGATGTGTGGGCGTGAGCCTGTTTTGAATATATCCGGCTTCGTATTTTATGTTCTGTGTGATCATGGAATCTCGTAGTTTCTTTTCGTAAGAGAGCTGCTAATACCCGTCTTCAATTTTTTTTGTGATCGGTCTTCCTCTCCCCTAAATTCTCCGGAGAGACGTAGCCAAAAGTGGTACCGAATCGTCGACATAAGCACCTTTAGTGCCTTACGTTGCAATAATATCGCCACGAATTCTACGATCGTGAGCTGGCCTCCGAAGATTTTCCACACACGACCCAGCTCAGGCTGATAAAGCACATTTGCTGCAAGATGGCGGCCGCCTGCTGTGCAGCCGGTGTCCAGTCATTGTATGATTTCTCTCGTTTCTCGTCTTCATTTTCGAGCCCAGCTGTATAGGCCGGTGGTTCTTTCTGTATCGCAACAGAATTTCGCCAGTAATGCACGGGTTGCGTTAGTTCCTTGATGGCTTTCTTTGTGTCTCCCTTTTGCAGTGCGGCAAAGCACCCAATACTCATCTGAGATAGCTCAGGGAGGAAAAAAAGAGGAAGATTTGGGCATAGAGTGCGGACTCGAAAATGACATTAATTCGACTTGACGTTAGGCCTATGCGTAACAGGATAACCCCTATTATTAAATGTCAGGATGCCATACTAGTCCAAGATGAGATCCAGAATCCCTTCTTGGAATGGAGTGTATCTATTCAGAACTGCTAAGCATCCAGCTTTAAAATGCGTTTCTTTTTCTATAGGTTCAAGTTTCGACAAGATGGGCGAAGAAACATCTGCAGTGAAGTCCTTCCTATATGCATGGCTGGGGAAACAAAAAATCGTTCCCAGTTACGATGTGCGGCCTACCGGTCCCAAGAACAGGCAACGATTCCTCTGTGAGCTGCGTGTCGAAGGATACCCTTATGTAGCCTGCGGGAATTCCACAAACAAGAAGGATGCTCAGAGCAATGCAGCTCGAGATTTTCTGCAATACCTCATTCGGGCTGGAAAATTGAGTCCCTCAGAGGTCCCTGGTGGAGATGTAAGTGTGGTGGGCATAGGAATGAGGCTTGCTTTTCTCTCTCTCTCTCTCTGATATATCTGATTTTGTTAGAATGAAGGGAGTAATTGCAATTTTCATGAGAATGTGGGAAGTCAGAGGAGAGCACATATTCATGTTCTATATTTATATTGCCTTACATTTTCAACTGAGGCTTCCTGGAGTGCATGCAAGCATAATGCATGTACATCAGTGGTGCATTTTGGCTGAGGGGTTGGGGGGCAGGGCAACAGCACAGGGGTGCCAAACCCCACCCGAGTGATACCAGGTGGGGAAATTATTACCTCCAAGGGGGTGCCAAGCTCTGTTCCAGGGGTGCCAGGGGGGGCAGCTGCCCCATCTGCCCCCCCTGTAAAATCTGCCACTGATGTACATGCTTAACAAATGTCCATCCTGCTTTCCCTATGCAGCATACAGAAAACCAAAATATGAAAGAAGGATACTTACAAGCACTTTTGAGGTGAGACATTTTCAGTAATCAATTAATGATACTTTCAACAAATTTTCCTTGAAATTTAGCCAAGTGAGACAGCACCAACAGTCACTGAAGGAGGTCCTCCAAGAGATGCAATTGCTCATCAGCCACAGCAGAGTTTGAATTGGAATGTCCAAGATGCATATCGTCCCTACCAGGAAGGGCCAAGAGGACCTCATAGTTCTTATGCAGATATGCTGGCAGATCAGAAGAAAGTAGAAGAGGTGGGTACACTTTTTCATTCTTGAATACATGAAATGATCTATTTTGGTATTTTGCTTATATCTTTTTTTTTTTATTAATGACACTTTAAATTCTGACAAGATTTTTCCCTTGAACGTGGGCTTTTGAAAAGGAAGCAAAATAATACAAGTAGAGATGGCAATAGATGACAGTCATTTTGTTGGAAAGGATATTAAGATAAGGCCATGGTTCAGCTTGAGTTTTGTCTTTTGACTAATCACTAAATGTTCTTTACACCATTAATCTGCTTTTTAAAATTATTTATGACGATATTATTGATTATTCTTAGTTTGATTGAGGCATCTAGGCTTTCTAAATTTTATATTTATTCGTTTGAATGCTAGTTATTGACATTCTCATGCAGCACTTAACTGTGGTCTGACTTATTGATGTAGCTGTTATGTCATGTTTGGTGGCAAAGTGCAACCCTGCTACTTCAAAGCTATTTCACCTCAAATTAGGCAAGAATGAGTAAGAAAGAAGAGGAAAAGTGAAGGAAAAATCCCAAAATTCACCTAATGGTGAAACTTCGTTGAAGCAGTTTTTGCTTATAGTTGGTTACACCATTGGGCTTTTCTCCCTGGAATTTTCCATGCAAGTATGTATTTAATTTGAGATTGAAAAGAGCAGCATGAAGACTTTATTGGGATTTTTGTTATTTTATGACACTCAAGTTGTGCAAATTTAATAGTTCAAATTCAATAGTACAAATTTAATAGTTTAATAATCAGATTGAATTGAAAATTACTCATTTACATGAACAAAAAATTAGAAAGATTCCAACAGTCATTTACTCCATTTCCAAGGTTGTCTACCTTGTCAATGTGTCTTTTAATTAAAAAGAATTCCTTTGCATAAAAATAATCTCTCCCTTTGTCCTCTCCTTACCCCTCTACCCATTCTCCTTACTATTTGTGACAGTTGAAAGACACAAGCTGGGGTATGGGAACTGGCCTGCTGTTTTCTGAGTCTTCATGGTAAAGCCCTTTCCAGAAAATCCCTCATGAGGAATAAGTAGAAAAGTATATGCTCTAATGTGTTGGGAAATCCTGAATGTTAAGGATCCAATGTTAAGGAATGAATGATTACTTTTGTTTTACTGGCTTGGAATTTCATAATAATAATAATTATATTTTTCAGTATGGTTCAATGAAACTTGTCTAACTTCTGTATTTTTTTTTAATTTTCCTTTAAGACTCTGATTTTTTTTTTAGGCTGAAGATGTGGACATCAATGCAAGTATTCATGGTAACTGGACAGTGGAGAATGCAAAATCCAAGCTACACCAGTTTCTGCAAACACGAAAAATCCATGCTGACTATAAATATCATGTAATGGGCCCTGATCATAACAAGTGAGTCATTCCTCATTCCTCAACCATGACATATATTTATATTTGTGATGCTTGTATGAACAATGTATGAATGAATGTACAAACTGCAACTGATGTGGTCTTCTGTCTTACTTTAGGTAAACAATTATGCTATGCTTATCAAAGGCATTTTGCAAACTAGCTGTTTTGACATCAGTGTCTGGTCACATGATGTCTTGATCTTGATATCACACTTTAAAAAAAATAGAATCTGTCATTTATTAGGGTCCTTGGAGATGTTGCCTCTAGTTACTTTATCCTAATAGGGAGGTATCCCTTCTTTTATGTGATGCATAACTGTGGATATTCTGAGGTGCCAGTGATTTCATCATGGGAAGGCAATTTCGCCCCTGACAGCAGAGGATGTCCAAATGAATGCTTCAAGTATCCTGGTTTTTTTTTTATACACTACATAAGTAGTATGTGAGACTAATGTGTCATATGTGTTGCAGTGCTGGCTCTGAGTTGCAAATGTGAACATTTGCCTTGTGCTGCTCATCAACTGCTAGTTTTTACCATTGGTCCAAGGTCTTCATCAACATCTCTGTCTTATCACTGACTTAGGTGTGTGTAATCAGCAGGACATCCTGCTCAGGACCTCCTTTAGATATATTCCTACAAGGTTTTGGAATATGCCACTTGTGTTTTCCTGTGGCTATTTTCATTTTATCTATTTATTTCTTTCTGTTGGCCCCATCTGAGGTGTATCTTGTATGTTTTAGGAACGTATTCAACCTCTTTTTGATAGTTTTGATGGTTCCAGTCACTCCTATGAAAGACTTTGCTCTGCTTACAGAACTGATCTCAGCATGGAGGGTGGTGCATAATTTTTCCCTGTTGTAAGCTGATAGACAATTAAATTGTATTCATAATGGAAGAAAACATCTCTTCAAATGTTTGAGGAAAGTTAAACTTCCACGATGGCCAACCTTCATAACTGTGACGACAATTGAGTGATTTCTTATTCACTTGAATCACAAAATTGATGTTCCTTTCTTGTGCTTGTGATGACAGTCTGAATGTTCAGTCATCACAGAGTGCATGCCCCTGGTAATTGAGGGAAGGATTCCTTTTCTGTACCCTCTTTACTCTCCAGAATGCCCTGGCAGTAACAGTTGCATTTGTTTCAGCTTAGAAAAGTGAAGACATGAGAATTTTCAGAAGTTGGATCTCATGCTCACATGATCATCATTTCCATGCACCTGTGGATGGAATCTTCTACATAGGATATCAGAGAAAAGGGATAATTTCTATATAAGTTATCATATCTACACTATGGATACAGGATAGTTTGATGCAGGCTGTGCTAAAATTGGAACATTGGCATGCCTTACATGCCAAAGTGGTGAAGAAGTCCATGATACTGATTGATGGAGAAGCCATAATTTACACACTAGGAAATCCCTGTCTTTGTCAAGCCTGAACACATAAAAATGTGAAGTGGGGCATTCATATACAGCCATGGTGAATCTTGAGAAGAATCTTGAGGAAGGAAAAATAACATTTTGACTAGCTTTTCTATTTTGACCCTTGAAAACCAAGGTGTTTCTCAATGGTTGGATTCAAAGACCCCATTTATGTTGGTAGCACTGTCTCAGCTGCTCTTGCCTTTGTCCAGGTTCTTGGCTTGCTACTTGACTAAGGTTTGAGTCCATGACAAGATTACACAGAATGAAAATAAACAAAGGTGTCTCTAGAATTCATGAATGGTGTTGGAAGGAGGTCTAGATCACATTTCTTCAGCTAATGTTTTCTAGACCACCACACCTTGTCATATGAAAGTCATGAGGACTTTTAGACCTTCAGAGTGAAGAGAACGAGTGGAAGTGCTTTGCTTGAGACTTGACCTACGAAAGAGATAAGTACCTACTTTAGAGAACTCTGTTACTGGGCAAGCCACATCATGTGGAAGTGGTCGAGTTCAGAAAATGTGCAGTTTCTGTTCATAGTTTTAAATTAGCAAAAACTTGAGGATGATCCTTTCATGGCAATAGTGAAGTCCTGGCATAGCAGATCATCCTGGATCTAGGAAGACCTGCATGCCATGCATCCCACCATTGTCTCTTCTCATTAGATTTCAGTAATACAGAAATGATGGGAATCTTTTGAGAAAAATGACCAACCTGAAATGGAAAACTAGGCTCATGTCCTCAGATACATGCACTTTGCACTGCCCCCATTTTTGAAGTCTTGCTTGATTTCGAGCAGCACTGGAGCTGTCATTTTCCTCTAAAGTACTGGATTCAAGGGAAAGAATGAAGAAGAGTTTACTTCATTCGTTGTCAGAGGGAATTTGCAGCACCTAAGTGAGGACACTCCTGAGAAGACACTCTTAAACTCCTGAGAAGAGTGATAGATGAGACATGTCAGTTCAGTCATCCTTTGGCAAATGAAAATAATCAAGGTTGAAACTTAAACCCATGATTCATGGATGGAGGCCTATATCACATCACCTCATCTAATGTGATCTAGTCCACCATGCCATGATTCATTCTGTGTAGAATTCATGGTGTTAGTCCTGAAAATGAGAAAAGAGGAGCAAAGCCCAGAGGAGACTGAGCTGACATTGTCTTGTTTTCAGATCTTTACTGTTTGCATTGCATCTGAGGGCATGAGTTGAAGATACCTGCTTGGTAGCATGGCATCATCTGGACCCCACTTCTGGATTGGTATGCAATTCTTGCATTTTCCTTGAAGTTACATAATGATATACTTTCAGAATACTAATGACTTACCATGATGCTTAAAAGTGACTCCTCATTTCAGGAGTCCTTTTATACGGAATGCTGCCAAATTGGATTTTATTTTCAAGCCTAGGCAATCTCTGTCAAAAGTTGCTCAGTGTTTAAGCATTAGAAGCATCTAAGCATGAAACATATTTTCCAAATGTACTCTCAAAAGTGTACTTTTCATGCATGTTTCTCGAGCTTTTGTACATCATACATGAAATAACCATTCATGACGTAACTTTTCTCTTTTCCTCACAGGAGCTTTGCAGCAGAAATGAGCTTCTATGTGAAGGAGCTGGGAAGAGGTGAGCTCAGGTCTCAAATTCAGATTGTTGTAAAAATGATCATTTTTCAAAATGTAGAAATCATGACTTTCGTGGCAATTACATTTTTTTTCTGTGACTGTTGTAATTACGATAGCAATGTCCTATTGTGTCTGTAGCCGTTAATCTTTGTGCTGATTGAGAATCTGGGGTTCGCTTGCGTATCCAATCCTTGGATAGCATGTTTAGAACAGATGAATGACTTGTAATTTTTTGTATGAGTGGTTCTATCTACAAGGTTAGTTTTTTCATGTATCACATTTAGTCATGCAGCCATTGGTATTCATTAAAAATGAGAATATATTTAACAAAGGTAAATTTGGCATATTTATTACCATAAAATTATCCATGTATTAGTTTCATTGTACTATTTCCTATTATTTCCAGACTCGGTAGAAGTAGGAAATCTTGGCATGACTTTGATGCATGATGAAAACTTGCTAGGACAAATGTATATTATATTTTCGGTTGACCAAATAATCTTACCTATAAAATAGTGCCATCACAGATATGGTATAGATCTGACTTTTCTGATATTATAAGAGAGGGTTTAATATTTATTTAATTAAATGTTTTTTTTTTCATGGCTGAACTATGGTGCTGGCAGGAATAAGCAGGTCAATATTCATCTTTACTATTTGCAGCATCTTATGAGTGACTTTGATGTACTCTTGCTAGTTCCTTACCATAACTACAAAGTCAATGGAGTAGAACCATTGAATCAGGCTTGTTCTGTGTGAAACATTTTTGAATTGCTAGTATGCTAGAGTATTCCATTAGAATTTTCAATGCCTACATCAGGCATGCTTAGGGAGACTGGTGATGGGTGATATTTTGGTTTATCTTGATAATTTCAGTAGAACTGGATTAGCTCAGTTTTGCCAATAGTGCATTTTTTGTTCCTGTTAATATTCCCAGGAGACTTTGCTTGGTCATGCAGATAGAAATATATTTATATGTGTCTTTTGCTCTTTTGATCTGGAAGTAAGAGTGGGAGAGAAAATGCATAGGTTTTTTAATTTAAAAAATTGCCTTTGAATAATGGGACATTAATAAGAAGGGGTTATTTTTCTTGTTTTTTTTTTATTCCTGAAATTCTCAAATTTGGTTTATTTTACATTATTGGGTGACTATAATATTTTATAAATACTCCATCTGGAATATACCAGCCTTGTGAGTTGTGTCAAAAACATAAAATTCCAGCTATGAATTGTTGGCTGCTTAGATTAAAATTTGAATCCTTTAAATTGAGGTCTTTTTGCATCTGTGAATATATTTCACTTTGGTTTCCTTTTTACTTCTTTTCATTTGTCTTTTCTCTTCATGTATTTCAGATGTTTATGCTCGTGAGACTGGCTCAAACAAGCAGTCAGCCTCAAAGAGCTGTGCCCTTTCAATTGTACGGCAACTGTATCACTTGAATGTTCTTGAAGCATTCACTGGTACCCTGGCTTCTTCAAAGAAGAAGGAGGCAAATCAAATCCCACCATACAACTTGGCAATTGCCCCTGATCTTGTATCACAGATTGAGTCTGTTCTGCAGGATGTTGACCTGAAGCCTATCGATGTTGTGAGTTCAGCAATAATATACTACAAAAATCTTAACAGTGGCCTGTATGTCAGAAAAGTGGCTTCTATAGATCCAGCATAAGATATTTCAGTGGACAGGGGAATGTTTAACTCCTTTATAAGGACTTATGCTGGGTGGTGCTAGTATATATTATTTTCCAAAGGTTGTATGAAATGCGAAAACCCTTTTCCAACTATTGAACAGGAGCCTAACAATATCTTGGTGTTGGGGCTGGTGGGTGGTCACATGGGATTGTTGGGCTTTTCTTTTTCAATGAGGCAGAAGCAGGAACAGGATATTTTGCAATGCTCATTGATCCCATCTGACCCCCCTTGGATCATGATTATCTTGCAAATGAGATGTTTTGTTGGTCAAATGGTGCACCCACTCAGTATCTTAGTGATATGTGCCAATGGTACAGGGTGGGCCACAAAATTATGGTTTTTCTTTTGTTATATGTTGACTCACAGTGGAGACATGTGCCCATGACAGGGAGCTGTAATCGGACCTGGAAAAACTATTGAGTGTATGTTTGGACATGTAGGATAGGGAACATATGACACTAGCAAAAGAACAAAATTGTGCTGTTGTACAGTGACACAAAGTGTGACTGTTTTGCAAAGACAGTTCAAAGCTTTTTTTTTGGGATAAGATGGGCTTCAAGCAGGAACACTATCCTGCACCTTTATTATAGTTTTCATTCTTGCATAGTCCCCTCTTGTTCAAATTGTGCAAGGTAGTGTTCCTCCTTGGAACCCATCTTTTCCCAAAAAAGGCTTTGAAGTCACAAAGAGTCACACTTTTTTTGTCACTCCATAGAATCATGTCCAGAGTACAAATTTACTCATTTGCTGCAGTGTCAAACGTTCCTTACCCTCCATGTCCAAACATGCACTTGACAGTTTTTCCAGGTCCTATTGCAATTCCCAGTCACAGGTTATGCAGCAGTCTTCTCTATGAGTATGATGACAAACTGTCATCATTTTGTGGCCTGCCCTGTATGATGCAAGGGTCTCCAGACATATTGGATTGGTGGCAGAGGGGCAATTAAGTGGCCTCCAAGGAGCCAATCTAAAGGATTGTGCTTATGGCTGTAAACAACTAAAACATGCTCACTCGCAGGCAATAAATGTTCAGGAATTCAAGGTAGACAATTATATCTGTGGAATGATGTAGTTCCCATGTTCCTGACTAATACAAGAAATGTGTTGATGCAGAAGACAAATTTGAGTACTTGGAATGAAGGTATTTGTAATGCATTTGCTCTAATTAATTTGGTATGTCCCTATCATAGATGAAATTATGAACCCAGGGTAATTGCTCTTTGCCTCTAAACTAAACATGTATACTTGGAAGCTCTATTGTTACTTAAAAAGTGTGTGCTTTCTACTTGCAAGGTATGATTCACCTTCTCGGGCCTGTTGATAGTCACTGTAACTTAAACTATTTCTGCTTCTTAATGGAAAATGCCATCATAGCATAATTTTTGTTCTGAGTAAATATGATTAAAGGAGATTGATGACTGGTGATGGTTACTTCTACACACAGGTAGAGAACAATGCCTAGCGATTCATTTTCCATCATTGACAAATGAATTGTGTCCCTGCAACCTTGCCAATATATGAAATTGGTTCAGGTTTCATTGTGCACTACTCAGTAGACCAAAAATCTATTTTGGAAATCTTTGTTTTCAGCCGAAGGAATTGGTGGAGCCATTCTCAATTGTCACTGATACTCGACTGGCAGATTTTGAAGCATCCTCACACCCATCTCCTGCTGGAATTGTGTCATGGTCTCCTCCAATGCCAAACTGGAATCCATGGACTGGATGCAACATTGATGAGGGTCCTCTTGCTCATGTGAGACCTTCCTTATTTTATCTATTGTAGATTGAGGACCAAAAGGGATGCAAAACCCCACTGACTGCATGGTTATGTGTTTCCTAGGCATCAATGACCCAAATAGCTGCTGACCTTCGGGAGGGTTTTCAGGACCTTCAAAAGATGGATACCCATTACCAGGAAATGAGGTTGGACAGAGAGAAACTGCCTGTCTTTGCTATGAAGCAGCAGGTTCTGGACATTATCTATAATAACCCTGTTGTGCTCATCAAGGGACACACTGGTTGTGGGAAGACCACTCAGGTACGTTTTGTAATTGATAGTTGCTTTTTTGCTTTGAACCTCAAAAAACACTATCTCCTGTTGCTTTTTCTTCCTTTCATTGCCTGACCCTTGCAGCTCCTTTATGTAGCATCCCTACCAGTAATAAATGAAGTACAGGGTGTCCCAAAAGTCAATGCACGTGGTACTTACAAAATGGTGAACTGGGTGCAGTGACTTTTTGGACACCGTTTAGAGGAGCTGCAAGTTAAATCCTTATCCAGTGAAATTTACACACTTGCAGAACTGTAGAGGGATTTAAAATATCTGAAAAGTGGAATAAGAAAGGGGGAGGAAAAGGTTTCTGCAAGAGGAGATATTACCTTTCCTGCTTTCTTGCCAATGTGTTTTGGATGTTATTTTGTTGCAGATCCCTCAGTACATTATGGATGATCATCTTTTGAGTGAACAAGGATCTCACTGTAGCATTTTTGTAACTCAACCCCGACGCATCTCAGCTGTTTCTGTGGCTGATCGTGTTGCAACTGAGAGGTCAGAGCAGCTTGGTGTGAGTGTGGGTTACAGTGTCCGCTTTGAATCCTGTCTGCCCAGACCCTATGGGAGCATTCTGTATTGCACCATTGGTGAGTTATTAGCCATATGTATGTTCACTCCATTGCCATGCCTTTTTTTTACCAGTGTGGCATACATCAAGAGAACCATCAGTATTCAAGGACATGTTGCATTATTTAAGGCTGAAAGAATGGTCATACATCTAGCACAATAACTTTAATTTGCATGGCTTGTGCAGGAGGTTTATGTCCCTGCTTGTTTTAGCATTAGGAGCTATTATAAGTTTCTTCACTTTTGGTGGTTTCTGGCATTGAAGTGTTATCTTGGTTTTTGTGAAGCAATAGCAATCATTAATTATAATGATGTTGGAAAAGCTGCAAGAATCATTTCTTTGTACTGGAATTTTATTATATTATTAAAGATTCATATAGCTGCATTTCAATGCACCCTTTTTATGAAGTGTACTTGATTTTATCATCTCCTTCAAGTTTTGATGGTCCCACTTGGGATGTAGCAATTATACATTTTTTTAAGTTAAAAATATGAAGAGCCAGAAATCACTTTGTTGACAAGGCAACTGAGAATGAGCAATGTAGTTTTCCTCTCTATTCCTTATCATGTAATCAGCTGGGGGGCAGGATTGGTGCTAAGTATGATAATGAGAACTCTTCTCAGTTCTAATTAAAATGTTTTTCATTCCTTCTTTCATTCCAGGTAAAGAAACTAGATATATCCAACTTCAGTATGAGGATGCATAAGTTCTTTCTTCAAAACTGGCACTTTGATATTTAAAATTTTTAGCATGGGTATCTCAAGTAGGTTCAGTACCAAGGTTTTTTTGTTCTTGTGGTTTTTATATTTTGAATCTCATATATTTGTGAAGAAGCACACATCTGCAACTTCATTTGATCTTCAGTTCAAGAAGGGAGTCATTGGCTAGGAAATTGTATTTTAAGAGTTTGCTGCAATACATTTACTTTAAGGCATGAGACTGCTAATGAATTGGGTACATCAGTTCTGAGTTGACACATAGGGAAATGAAGATTGAAAAACTCGATGCTCAGGGCTTCTCATTCCTCTGGAGAGCTGGATCTGGGAGGCATTGGTTTAAACAGAGCTTGAGAATCACTTGGTGTAAATAGATGCACAGGAAAAAATAGCCATAGGTGTTGGATGAGGTACTCCCTGTTACTATACTGAGAAATGATGGAAGACAGGAAAGATACATCCAGCAAGGTTATACAAAGTTTATCAGATCACAACTAGCCTATTTTAGGATTTGAGCATGGAAATGGCTGACCCTGCAGAAAAACAAAGAGGTGAGTAGGATTACCTGTCCCTTTTGCAGGGGAGAAGATGAACTCCAGGTACTGTTTCCAATGTATGAGGGTATGAGGAAGCTAGAATGAACCAAATATGAGTTCATTTGATGACTATCAAAGTGAGGGACAATAGGTTTCCTATTGAAATTTATTTGAAGATGTCTCCTTATTGGATGCTTGGCAATTTTCCTCTGAATAGGTCTCTCCCTAAGAAAGGAGACCCACAATGCCCTTAAGGGCTGTATGAAACTAGCCTCTAATAATAAAGTTATATTTTAATTTACTATAAGACATATTGTAGAGCTAATTTTTTCACATCACTTGGTGTGTTTTAGTTATAACATGAAGTGAGGGTATAATTTGAGGCAGACACTGCCTCAGTACTGGAAAATGAGTTGGAGTGGCTGAAATTTTTTATTTGTAAGGTTGTATTCTACATTCAATGTGAGTGTAACTTACTTATCTTCTCATGTTAGCTTCTGTTGTCTATATGTTCAGTTGCTGAAATTATTTGTCAAGGAAGTCTTGCTCCTAAAGGTGTTTTGCTGAGGAAGCTGGAGAATGGACTTCGGGGTGTTTCACATGTGATCGTAGATGAGATCCATGAGCGAGATCTTAACACAGACTTCATTCTTGTTGTCCTCCGTGACATGGTACAAGCATATCCTGATCTGCGCATCGTCCTCATGTCTGCTACTGTTGACACCAAACTCTTCTCAGAATATTTTGGGAACTGCCCCATCCTTGAGATCCCAGGCACCTCCTATCCAGTTCAAGGTCAGCTGCATGAGCATAGTGCTGTATTCCTTTAGGATGCCTGGCTACAAAGAAATTCTGGTTATGCCAACAGAGTATTTCTTGGAGGATTGCATTCATCTAACATCCTTTCAACCCCCAATTGATGGGAGGAAGAGGAAGTCAGGGAAGGATAAGGAGGGTGATGAGGAGACTTTGGATGAAGAGAATCTTAACTTGGCCTGTGGTGATCAGTATTCTCCAGCTACCAAAGCAGCTATGGGTGGACTATCTGAGAAGGACATTAGCTTTGAACTTGTGGAAGTAAGTGTATTCCTCTTTTATTTTTTAGTAAAAAGTAATCTCTTTTGTTATTCTCCAGGCTTGTCATTGTCATGTCCCCATGTTTCCCATTTGTACAACCTGCTATAATTTTTGGGAAATTGTGTAGTGCAGTCCCAGAATGGAGCTGTATTTATCTTGAGGGGACTTTTACCTTTTGTCCAAATGAAACAGTTATTGTTCCTAGCAATTACTATTTAACCCCTGATGTTAGGAAATCCAGAATTCATGCACATTTTCATGAATTGCTATATATCATATAACATAAGCTATCTGGAGTCATCATATGATGAAAGTGCATTGAAATTATGCATTTCAAGAGCAGTTGATCAGTTTTCAATGACAATGCTCATCCATAGATTTTCTATGGTTTCAATAATGCAATAATTTTTTTCCAAGAGGAGGTGTATTCTTCAGAGATCCTCAGGACTGCAGTAATTATTTTCCAATCTCACTGCTTTTGCATTCATTTAAATTTATTTTTTCTTGATACAGGAAGGGAGACTTGTCATTTTGTGCAATGGATTCTATGATATAACCTGTAAAATTTCTCTGACTCTTCCATTTCACTTTTTCCTCCAATACTTCTGTAGGCCCTGCTAAAATACATCCGAGACCTGAATGTGGATGGAGCTGTCTTGATTTTCCTGCCTGGTTGGAATGTCATATTTGCCATGATGCGACATTTCAATCAACATCCTGTCTTTGGTGGTTCTGCTTTTCAAATCCTGCCCCTTCACTCTCAAATACCAAGAGAAGATCAGAGGAGAGTTTTTGAACCTGTTCCCCCTGGTGTCACCAAGGTTAGGAGAGTTTTTTCTTACTCACTTCCTCTGTTTCTCTTGTCATATTTCACAATCATTTATGTTAACAGATCATCCTGTCAACTAACATTGCTGAGACATCGGTCACCATCAATGATGTCGTGTTTGTCATTGACATCTGCAAGGCAAAGATGAAACTGTTCACCTCCCACAACAATATGACAAATTATGCCACTGTCTGGGCTTCAAAGTCAAATTTGGAACAGCGAAAAGGTCGTGCCGGTCGGGTGCGGCCTGGCTTCTGCTTCCGACTCTGCAGCCGGGTATTCACTTCGTCAATTAGGTCTTATTTAGTATTTGATGCTTGCTTCATGCAGAGTACCATTTTTTCTTATTTATCCCTTCCCCTTCCATTTAACTAAGCTGCTGTTTCTGCTTTTTCAGGCCCGTTTTGCCAAGCTTGAAGAACACATGACTCCAGAGATCTTCAGGACTCCTCTTCATGAGATTGGCTTAGCAATCAAACTGTTGCGCTTGGGTGGGATTGGAACGTTCCTCAGTAAAGCTATGCAGCCTCCTCCTATTGATGCAGTCATTGAAGCAGAAGTCACTCTGAGAGGTAGGCTGATATGGTGTTTGAGTCCTGAGGTTTCTTTTCGTAGATCTGTTCATTTACGATATCTGTGGGCAACAGGGGCCTTGTTATATTGTTTGAGACTGGGACAAGTATTCTTCACCTCTTGACCTCTGTAATAAAGGGGACCAGTGGAATCCTGCACTCATTAGTAAAATAAAAATGTGAGAAGCAGAATTTCTAGATATATGAGATTATCTGTATTACATTTTTTTTCACTGTTGGTAAATGATGAAATAAGAGAAAGTGAGGAAAAAATGTCATAGTAAAGATCCTTCTTCAGAGAAAGCATTGAGTTACAACATTTTAAAATCTTTTTCCTTCCTCTTTCTTGCAGAGATGCGAGCTTTGGATAAGAACGATGAGCTGACCCCACTTGGGCGAATCCTGGCCAGATTGCCAATAGAGCCACGTCTGGGAAAGATGACCATCCTTGGCTGCATGTTTGGCATTGGGGATGCCATGTGCACTGTGGCTGCTCATAGCTCCACATTCCCTGACATTTTCTTGATGGGTTGGTCTTTTTTGTATGTCTCTGCATCTCTTTCTCCTACAGTTGCATGTTCTGATAAGAACTTTCTCTTATCTTATTTATTTTTATACTGTATGCACATGGATGTGCTCTGGTGATTTTGTTTACAACCTTGTTCAAAGTAAAGCTATTCATTTCATTGCAGAATTATTGACTTTAAATGTCAACTCCCATCAAGGGAATTAACCCTTTCGTGCATGAATTTTTAAAGCAAAATAAAAATATGCCCTTTATGGTTTAACGTTTAAGAAGGTACTCTGCCATAGTAATCGAATCTTCTACTGCTAGAAACAGACACTGAACAGATTATGTGCCTTTGAGTTGACTACACGCACCAAAAGTTTCGAGGTATGAGTACCATAGCTGGAAACTCATAATTATTGCCAAAAATTTTGCCATCCACTGCAGTGGACACCATGCACGAAAGGGTTAAAGAAGTGAAGCATCATATTCTCTGGTTGATCTGTGGCTCTAAAGATCAAATATTTTCTTTTAATGTGACTGCATCTAAGGAAAATGTTCACCATCTTGGCACATAATGTGTTAACCATGTCCATGGATGTGAGTATGCCCCTGTTGCCATGAATGATCTCATCTTATCAGGTTTACCTGAAGCTATATATTGCCTTGGGTCAGTTTCTGTTAGCCTATTTTAGTAATCGAAAGATGTTGTTTTGCAATTCTTCTATGTGCCCAGGACAAGTATTAGACTTAAATCAAAAGGTGTACTCAAGTGGTTGTTATTAGGTAGCTTTTTTGCTGAGTATATTCGCTCATGTTTTCTTGGGCACAGACAACTTATATGGTACTTTCTTGGATATGTATGCATTTTTTCTAACCATTAGTGTTTTAGAGGCTATGTAAGCCAGAGTTTCAAAACAGAATTGAAACAAAAAATCTACAGCAATGTTGTATCATTTCATAAAGTGTCCTTCATCTCTGCCTGTCATAATAAATTGTGAGGTGGCATGACCAAACTAATCTCTATGGTGTTGCTATGTGACAGAGGTTGGTCAACGTCGGCTGACATATCGTCAGAAAGCGTTTGCAGGGACAAGATGTTCAGATCATCTCTGTCTCCTCAATGCCTTCCAAGCATGGGAGGATGCCCGCCAAGGAGGAGAGGAAGCTGAAGTGCGCTTTTGTGAGAGCAAGGGACTTGCCTTGCCCACACTCCGTGTCACTTGGGAAGCAAAGGTAGGTCCTCCAAACTGTAATAAATGCACTTTTGATTGTTTTACATACAGCTGCAAGAAAGGTCTTTTGCACTTCCTCTAAGTTCTTAGTTCATGGGATATGCTCTCTCTTAAAACTATTTTTAATTGCAGTTATCTTCAGGATGGTAGCATACCCATTTTTAATGATGTCCTCAAGAATTTAATTGGTCTAGGATGCCAAAATTATTGCATAGAGAATTTTCTCTTTATTTAAAATCAATTCATTCACCATGTATTGTTCTGTTTCAGAATCAGCTGCGGGAACTGTTGACACAGTGTGGTTTTCCAGAAGAATGTGTGTGTGAGCAAGTATATAACTTTCAGGGTCCTGATAACAAGCTTGATCTTGTTGTTGCTCTCCTTGTCATGGGCCATTACCCCAATATTTGCTACCATAAAGAAAAACGAAAGGTATGTATTTGTAGGTTTGTTTAGGATTGGGGGTCATATAAAAAAAAGATAGCATAATAACAAAAAAATTACACTTATAGTATATGAATCTTCTTGGACATGAATAACATGATAATTGGGCTATTTATGTTGGTGTGGAAATGTGTACAAATTTTGTTTAGCACTGTTCTGACTAGTAGTCTCCTGAGTTTGTTGTTGAAGGTTTACAGTAAGGAAAAACTGATTCTCATGAGCAGGTAATTTAGTACATGCAACAATTCCATGCTTGCAAAAAATTTTGCTATAAATGATGCAATCTTTTCATTGCCAGGTGCTGACAACTGACTCTAGCTCAGCTCTGGTGAACAAGTCCTCAGTGAACTGCAGCAATTTTGAGATCTCCTTCCCATTCCCCTTCTTTGTGTTTGGGGAGAAGTTGAGGACAAGAGCTGTATCATGTAAGCAGATGACCATGTGCACTCCGCTTCACCTTCTCCTCTTTGGCTGTCGGAAGGTTGAGGTTATGCCTGACTTCACCATCCGTTTGGATAACTGGTAAGGTTCCATATCTAAATTAAATCAAAAGAGTCACTTGTTTTCTAGCTTCTTCATAGTCAAGTGCTGTTGGAACTCATTATAGCAGTAAGGAAGTTGAAAAAGTCACTAAATGTCATTTGTTACATCAGGTTGTTTCCTTAAATCACATTTTTATTTTATCATCAGAGAGTCTTATGGCTAAACAAGGTCATAAATGGGCTTAAACCCATTTTATGACCTTGTTTTCTTGGCGTTATCATTTATAAATGCCTATCATACATCATCCAATTTATGTTGCTATGTTGCTACCCTGCTCCATGCATGCTACCCTGTGTGCAGCTATTGTCACTCAATTAGCAGTGGCATAACCATTGAAATGCAAAATAGCTATTTTTTTATATTAAGTTTTTTTTTTCATGCAGGAACAGTGAAGTAAGTACAAATCAAAGCACTTCACTCGTTTATGCTTTTGTTCACTTGGTTTTTTCCATCCTTAATACCTTACTGCATGGTTTTTTATGTGGGGAAAAAAACTGTCAATGCCTCGTTGGCATTTACTGTTATGAGAAATAGGTTAACATTGACTCTTGAGCATTGAACTATCAAGGTACTGTAGCAGAATTTGTCCATGCTATGACAAGAGGTGAATAACCAATTTTAATGTTTCAAGAAGAGCAAGAATTAGCCTTTTTTTTAATTCTGAATAATAAGTAAAGAATGTTTGCCTTTCCTCAAGAGAGCATTGACTCTTAGCTTCCTGGTAAACAGTTAAGCCCTCCTCAATTCTCATTCTCCAGTCTAAAAATAAAAAAGGCTGTCTCTTGCCCTTCTGTAACATTTCAAAAATTGCATATTCATCCTATTTGCTAGTTATTGAAATGGTATAATATCAGGTTTGACAATATCTCTATAGCATAGTGTTATAAAATATCAATGCAGTATGTAGCACATATTCTACAAAACACAGTCAGGCCCATAAAATTGCAAAAAAAACTTCCAAGTATGCCCTGGAGACATTTGGCAGTTTTTGCTGATAGACATGAGACATGATGTAATATTTCTTTCAGTGTGTCTTTTGGAAACTTTGGTTTCAACTGAGAGGAATGTTTAAAGAGAATTCTAATGCCACCATCTCTCATGACCTTATTCTGCCTTTGGTTCTTGTCCATATAAGTTTCACTGCCAAAGAACTGGGTCTTTCATATTTGATCTTGATGCCCTCTCCATCATGTTAAGTAAATAAATAACAGTGCCTCCCTGTGTATCATATTCTAATACTGGTCAAGCACATTAAGCTAGGAAGAGTAATAGGAAGGCTTCTCATTTCCAAATAATTATGTGTCTTATGGTTGTGTAAGAAAATACTCCTTCAATATTCTGGTAGCTCCGGCATGTGATGTTTTGTTTTTCTTGCATATGTAGGATTCCACTGAAGATGGATGTGAGACATGCAGCCCTGGTGGTCTCTCTCAGACCAGTCCTGGAGAGCCTGGTGGTGAGTGCAGCCACTGCTCCAGAACAGATCTCAGAACCTTCACATCAAGAGAACAAAGCCATCAATGTCATCAGACAGCTGTGCAAGCTCAATGCAGGTCGACACGAAATGGAACCTGTCACTCTTACTGGGTGAGTGGTCTTATCTCCTTGGCTTCCCAGTTGATTGTACAGCCAAAAGGCACACCTTGCAGGGCTATGGCATATAGTCTATCCAATAAAAAAAATAAACTCAGTTGGAATTTCTCAAGGTCAGGGCTGATAATGGGCAAGGAAATTCCATGTGGCAGACAGCCTTGTTGTGTTGAAATTAATGACTATCAGAAACTCAATTCCAATTTATTTTGTAATGCAGAGACAATGTTCAAATTTCATCTGCCTACTGCAGTGGCTCATTAAATGCCAAGGCTTTTCCAATGTCATGACAGGAGCAATTGAATGTCATCATTACCTAAAACTTCTGGAGCTGCAATAGAAAGTAGACAAAGGTGACACACATCATGGTGGAGTGTTAGTTCTTCAGTTTTTTTAAATAAATGATGTAGATGTCCCATTTATAATTTCCAAGCACTCATCAGCTCATTAACTCTTTCACAACTATGAAACAAGAATTGAGAGAACTTTATACTGAGTTTATTATTGGCACCTAACTCTCATTTTCCAAATCTCATTTCTACATATTCACTCTCTTGAACTGAAGTATTGAGGGTTTCAGAAATGCTTAGTGAAATTCCAAAGGGACTTACTCTAATGTTGGACATTATGGTGCAGTGTCCAGTCCCATCGTCCACCTCGTGGATCTATGTTTCCTGATGGTCCACCTGCTAAACGTGGTCGCTTTGACGGTGGGGGATTTGATGGATCCCGAGGAGGATTTGGAGGTCCTAGAGGGGGATTTGAAGGACACAGAGGAGGATTTGGAGGACCCAGAGGTGGATTTGGAGGACCCAGAGGTGGATTTGGAGGACCCAGAGGTGAATTCGGAGGACCCAGAGGAGGATTTGGAGGACCTAGAGGGGGATTCGGTGGAGGAGCAGGGGGACCTCGACCACCTTTCTCTAGGCCCCCATTCTCCCATCAAGATGGTGAGTCCCCTATACTGCTCTGTGTCATGTCATGTCATCCAAGAGTGAATAGAATCTCAATTGCTACTGGTTATATAAAAATATGAAGCTGAAGAATATGTGAAGTATCACCAAAATATAATGCTCCAAGTTCAAGAATTCACTCACACCTCTAACCTCAAACTGCCTTCCCCCATAGTCCCAGATCACATAGGCATGCTCATTACAGCCAGCATAGATACTCTAGGGTTCTTTTACATTGTGCATCTGAAGATTTGAGTGCCATGTGCTCAGGGTAACCCTTCCCAAAACCCCCCAGAATATTCATTCTGAAATGTGCCAAAAATGCCTCTGTTGGTTTAAAATCCTGATCCCTTGCCACAGGAGCCTTGCTTGTTACCAACAGAGCAATTCACCTTCCCCATTTGCAGTCATTAATCTAATCACAGATTTTGACAGAAAGCTTCTTTTTTAGAACACTACTAAATGAAATTTATAGGAATGAGGCATGAAGAGAGAGTGTCTCTATTTCAGGGTATAACAGCCGGGGTGGAGGAAGGGGAGGATATGGATTTGGAGGATATCAAGGTGGGAATTTTCGTGGAGGTTCCCGTGGCTTCCGTGGAAACCCACGGGGCTCATACATGTATTGAGATGCTCTCGTTGCCGTGCATCGACGGCCGTCATAAACTTATATGCCGTTCGAGTGGGCATTGTGGGTTTCACTAGCTCCATGAATACCTTGTTTGATGTTTCAGGGCATTACTATGTGGTCTTCTGAAATTGATTGGTTCTCAATGGAAATTCTGAATTATTTCACCTTTCCTTGGTTGAATAAATGCCAAATATGTTGTTAGATCAGCAGTGATGAGTCAGAATAAAACAAGGGATTGATCTGCTTTCCCACTGCACTATTCAGTCCTTTTCATGCACCACTTGAGCAAAATGCTCCTGAATTATGTTTGAGAAGACATTACTTGTGAATTTGTGGTAATACAAAAAAAAAACACTTCATTGTGATTATTTTTTTGAGGCAAAGAATTGGTTTTTCATCATGACTCTTCATGGCTTACGAAGTTTAACCTTCATCGTACGGCATTTAAATGCTTCTGTGTTGCTTCACGGCCGATATTTAACTGTGGGTATTTAAATGGGAGATGCAAGCTTTCGGGGACAATTCAATTCCTCATAAGTTATTGATGGTAAAACAATGAAATAAAAACCATACTTACAAAAACAATTCTGGCAATTGACATTTAGCGGTAAGTCTACTTTCAGCCTACAAAGGTTAAATGAGATTTGTCTTTAAAACCCCCACAAAAATTGTGAGAAGGTAACCATTGAATATACAGTACTTCCCTTCTTGGGGGAACATATTAAACATGTGCACCTTTTCAGCAATATGGGACTCCTCGCTCACAATCTTTTGAGTAACGCCTTGAATCAATCAACATTTTTAAAGTATTTTTTGCTCCTTTTCCATCATATAAAGCCTTCCCTCTGTCCAATCCATCCACTAACTGCTTTCATTTAGATGACCGTGGGAAACTTAACTTAAATTTGTCCCGTACCACTTTTAATTTCACGTGTTAGTTACTTACATTATGGTACTTCACATTTAAAATTCCGAAAGCTGATGGCTCCATATTTATTATTATCTGAGGTTAGGATTCAAACTATCGACCATGAATTGCCTCAACTCCAGAGTTTCAATATAATTCCTTAAGTTCCAATTCCATGCACCATTTCGCTTTTCCCCCGTAATGTCTTTGAGGTCGGCTCTCGCCTAACCGACAACTAGAAAAGGCATTCCGTCCGTGCCCAGAATTCATCGAAATCCCAACTTGCTGGCAATAACTACCAGGATACTTCCCTTTCTCATTCGAAAACCCGAATCTCAAAAAAAATATCCATCAGTCCTCGTCGATGTGAAATATTGTCCCCCAAAAACAGTTTTTCCCGACTGTCTTCCCCAGACCCAGTGGGAAATTTTGGGGCAGCATATCAAATTAGCTTAAGTCCTTGCCATAACCAGTGTGCCCCATCACGTATCATTCACTGCATCAACGCTACAACCGTGATGCCTTAAAATTTCGCCACGAAATCGGATAATCAATTTAGCCATCAACTCGTCCTCCGGTCATCAGTTTTTCATTCCGATTTCTTCCAGTAGTTCATTAGTACTTCGTTCCATTAGTACTTCGTCTAATGAGACGCATTCGTCTGCTCTCGTTGAGTACCTGCGGCTTCAATAATAAATTTTTTTGAGGGGTGGCCCTGGAATTGTTGCGATTTTTGCCGGTCATTGATCTCAAACGCGGCTTATCTCCGGATTAGTCACCCCAAGTCGTATTTCATCCGTATCGTCACGATAAAATATTGTGCACTGCATAACGGGGTCAAGCGGTGCATAACGCGACGCCGTCGCATGATGCAACGTCGGCTTTCGTCGTCTCGTCGATTGCATCCACTTTTCTCGTTCGACCGGAAATCACGATCATCCTCGCGGTTTAATCCTAAGCTTGGTCGTAATCCTCGACCCCAGTCCGGTCGGCAGCGGTGTGCAAACTCATTAATAAAAATAACATTGCAGGAAAATCTCTTCCCCTAATGCGAAATTGCAAATTTGCATTTTCGGCATATAAGTTCATCCATAATTTCCATATTTTTTTCGAATTAAATGTTTAATTAATGTTAAATGTTTTTATGGGAATTCCATGCCAACTGACCGAGGGATGGCGCTCGACCATCTCGGAAAAAAATTGGAAATTTCCAGAGTTAAACGGTCTTAAATGAAACCCCAAAATATGTTATTTTTTATTCCCGTTGGCACACGAAATATGAAAGTCGAAAGCTAGAAATTGCAAATTGCAATTGCAAATTGCAATTGCAAATTGCAATTGCAAATAGCTCATACGAAAGGCCTGAAATAGTAGAATCCAATTATCGCCACGAACTAGAGGTTTCGTGAAACCCGAATTGCACATCCTTTCTCAAAACGTTCTAATTTCTCACAACTCCGTTATCTGTTGCGGGGAGTCAACGTGACAAAACCAAAATCGCAGCGCGAAGAGTCCACCTCTGGCCCAGTTTTATGATGCATGCATCATTTTGATTTTTCCATCTCAATGATGCATCATTTTGATTTTTCCATCCCGATGATGCATCATTTTGATTTTTCCATCCCGATGATGCATCATTTTGATTTTTCCATCCCCACATGTCGAAAATGAAAGTGGAAAATCCTACATTTTCGTGATTTGAGCGAACTTCGACCTCACTTTTTTTTTTAGTATGGTCCTGATAAAAAAATACGTTTCATATGTCATATGAAAGAGCATTCCAAGATCTGTCCAACGACATGGATTTTGTTCCGTTACAGTCACGCATCGAAACGTTACGAATTTTCTCGTGTTGGTCGGTTGGGCTTCAGTGATCTATGAAAACGACTGCGTAATTTATATTATATTTATTTATCGTATTTATTATTTGATCTCGTTCTTATCATGGCATTTCTTTTCCATAAAATAAGGGACGTATTGCGCCTTTAATTGCATTACAGTTGCTTCCTTTAATTTTATCCATTTAAGCATTGGATTCATCTGATTCTATTTTCATATTTTCATAAAAGAGGCTGACCGAACAAAAGTTTCCTTCCCTCTTGAATCGGTAACAGAACATTGCTAATTGTAGATAGGTAACATTGGACATCCAACAATCCACTGTTCAGTTTCAGTGAGGGGCAAATGACATAATCCATCATTAAGTATTTCCAAGAAAAGTATGAATTTTTTTTTTCGTCCAAGAAAATTATGGATTTTTTTTTGTGTACATTCCTTCCATTGGAGCAACGCCGAAGCTGCAGGTCAGCCGATTGCGAGTCCTTCATCGATCGATTTCATCGATCGAAATCGATCGATCTTGGATTGAGCAGCTATGCTGGTATTTAATTCACAAAAGGGGCAGCCTCCCAGAACAAGAAAAAGACAAAATTATTCAGAAGCCAGACAAGACTTCCCATTAGACGCTTTCTGGAATTTCTTTGTTACCATGGAGAGGCTGTCAGCACGTGCCATGGTAAATGTTGTGTAAATGGTACGCGTTTACCTGTGGTAAATGTTGTGCTTTAGAGTGCATCGAACACGGTGTAAGCAACCAGAAATTCCTCAACAGCAAAAATTTTTTTTCTTCAAATTCTGACGGAATTATTTCGTGTTCGGTTTCTAGAAAGCCGGAGTATGTTTTTTTTTTCATGGATAAAACTATATTGTATGCATTTGGTGAGAAATTACAAATATCCTCAGTAATATTTTTTTTTCCTGCTGGAAATTTAAAGTGTGCGCTTCGAAATCCCGCCACGAAACGTCCCCGGGGACCCACGGCTCACGCGCCAAGTTTGGCTCGCGGGTCGAAAAAAATTTGGCCCATCGAGTCGTTCGTCAGAGAATGCATGCACCTGTTGCCAACTTCAGGAAAAATTCTGAAAATCTTTCGCTCTAGCATCCAAAACTCTATACGGCTCGCGTGGCCAAAAAGGGTTCCCGGCCCGTGCCCTAGACGGACTTCCACCGGGTGGGACTTCCACCTGGTTCAAAATCCACGCCTATCCACCTGGTCGTTTTGTGAGGGACTCCATGCACGGATGAATTCACTGATTTCGTCAATTTGAATTTGATGGAATCGACGAAAAGCCAAGAAATATTTATTTTTCCAAATCTTGACGTTTCTGGGAAAATTTTCCTTCAGGCGAGAAAAAAAAATCAATTCCTGGCCGATTTCAGTTAAGCCAATAGCTCATTAGTTACGTAATTAAATACTGTTGATTGCCACATTCGGCCGATCGTCGACCCTGATTTCCGTGCGAGTTGCGGGACGATTCCGTCTTCGCTCAATTAATTAATGAAGATTAATAATTAATGAGATTAATGAAGCCTTAATTAATGTTGAAGGAAGAATTTCTTCTCGAAGAATTCCAGGCGAAATAAAAAATTTTTCTTCGCCGATGGTTCCCAGAGGACGGAATTCATCTTTCATTTCTGATTCTTTGCACGCGATCCTTAACTTAGGGCTTACTAATTTATTTAGCTAGAAGTTTTATTTACTAACTTACAAATTTATTTAGGAAGACGTTTTATGGCACAAAAAAAAAATGGTGTAAAAAAAAATGGAAAAATCCTCTTTTCGACCGTTTGAAAATTGAAATCCCTCGAGCGATGAAAACAATGCTTCATAAAATTGAGGAAGGCTATTTATTAAAAAACAGGAGAAAAACCGAACCCTCCCTCACACACACGGTAAAAAAAAAGATAATAATAAATATTCAAATGACCATCCGCCAAGCCCTCTCGCAGGTCGTCAAGTCGAACCGCTTCGCGACCCTCCACCGAAGCCGATCGAAAACCTCCACCGAGGAATTGCCGAACCCCCCGACGGCGAAGAGATTCCCGTCGAGCGAAAGGAGCCCGTGCCTCCAGCGCCCCTCCACCATGCTCGGCATCTCCCTCCACGCCTCCGCCCTCGCATCGTAGATGTACGCCTCGCTCCGCACCTCGCAGTCGTATCCCCCGGCCAGGACGAGGTCGCCGTCTTCGCACGAGACGCCGGGATTCCACCTGCCTTCGGGAAGCTCGGGCAACTCCTCCCATCTGGACGTGCGGAGATCCAACCGCTCGTGTAACTTCAAGACCTCCTTGTTGTATCCGCCGACGACGTGAAGGCAAGAGTTGTACTGACACGCCCTCGCCCCGATCCGGGCGTACGTCATATCGCTCAAGGACACCCACCGCCCCGACTCCACATCGAAGCGAAACACCCATCTCTGTCCCTTATTCAGCATATTCCTTCCCCCGCAGATGAAGAGAGAATCCGTGGAAGCAGCGGTGCCCGGCCATTCGAAAAACTCGGGAGGCTTCGGCCCTTCCTCCCATTCCCCCTTCTCCACGTGGAAGATCTTCATCTCCCCGCACCCTGTGAGGTAGAGCTTCCTCCCGATTCCAGCAAAGGCTCGCCAAAAAGTCCCATCTCTATTGTATGGATAGTTGGTGACCTCTTTCAAGTCCCAATCATTCGGGTTGATGCGATATATCTTCCTCTCGTTATTCTTCTGCCCCAGAAACCAAAATTTGCTGGAAAGCAGTCCTCGTGACCTTGTTTTTTCTTTGGAAACGGAGTAACGGAGTTCGGGAATATGGTAGTCCTTCGCATCCGTGATCGCGCGAAGGCATTTCGGATCTCTGCAAATATCTGGATCTTCGAGGAGCACCGTCTTCAGGTAAGCATAGGGCAGAAGAGGAAGACGAACCTTGTTGAGAAGATCTGGCAAGTGACGTTTTCGAGTTTCATCGTGATTCAGCCATTTCCTCGCCGCCTCATAAATCTCTTTCTCGGAAGAGACTTCCAATTCATCTCGAGCCAAAAACGACGTCAGAGTCTCGAAGGTGACGCTTAGGAAGTCTTTCGTGCATATAAACTGGTTGAAACGCAGCGAAATGACGTCAATGGCAGCTTCCTTTAGACCGTTATAGTCGAACTGTTCAGCAGTGTTAAGGATTCGGAAAGCAATATCGGGATTGAGGAAGGTTTGGATGGTCTTGCTCATTTTGTTGCAGAGGCGTTTCAGTCCCAGAAAATGGGCATCTCGAAGAGCGGCCAATGCCCCTTCTTCGCCTTCCAATTCCATCCTCGTCCCGTGGATGTAATCCCAAACCGGCTTGAATCCGATCGGGGTGAAGCCTTCCAGCCTGATCTCCCTCTGGGATGAGTCCTTGAAGTCGGTGGAGAACATCTGACGAAAGTAGGGGGAGACGGAGGCGAGGATCCCCTTGCAGGAATAGAATCTGTCGTCCTGAATGAGGATGACGATGTCGCACCAGCTGGATCCCGTTCTGAAGCACTCGGAAATATCATTCGCAAGGCCATCGTGATCCTCCAAGTCCTTCCTCATCACAATTCTCTTCTTCGCCGTGGACGACATTCTCCCTCTAACCGAATCGGATACGGATAATACAGCGTCAAAAGGACAAAAGCTGCTACCTGTGATGCACTGCAGGCGATCGCACCGAAGGGAAACAAGAAATTGGCGCACCTAGCGAGCATGCGAGTTGGTTTTGTTATATCTCCGAAAAGTACTCGAACAAAAAAATCAGGTCGAGGCTCATGCGAGAGATTATCGAGTCCTAAAGATAAAGAACTTCCTCACCCTATAAACAGATTACCTGTCTTCCAATAAACAAAAACAAGGTGACGTGAATTGGATCCCCAGGGAATCTCGACAGCGTAAGGCCATGGAATACAGAAATACGCAGCGTGTATATACTCTCTCTCCAAGCATGAACGAGAAAATTCAAGCAAGCGCTTCATTTGCGATATTTTGAATCATGTTCTCGACGATGAAGATCGGAGGAGAGTACGTGTATGTGTAGGATGCTAAAGCCCATTTCACGCGTACGCCTAGCAACCTTGTCTACGCGGTCGGGAGCAGTCGCTCTCCTCCATCGTCTGCTGTGGATCCGTCAACCGCCACGGCTGGAAGAGAAGTGGATGTTTTTGTGGAAGACGGGTACCCCGACCCAGGCAGAAGGCTGCGCATGCGCAGCGGATCGTGTCGTCCGGCCGCTATGATTACTGCGGACAGACGGAATGGAAAGGGAAGTGGTCGATCTCCCACTTTTTTTTATATCTGGCATTTCCCCCTATGGGAATCGCAGATAAATATTGTCATAATCATAAATACAGCTGCTTCTCATATTTTGGTTCACCCATAACCCTGTCCTCAAAACTAATCCCGGACGGTTTCAATGAAATAAGCCTTCTGTCATGCAATTGAGAAGAAGTTCGATGCACGAAAGGACGAAGGAATACCAGGGAACGGCCGGGATTCGAACCCGAGCCATTTGATTGCCGGTTAGATGCACTGCCACTACACCACCACCATTCATTGGCGTCTCTCCATGCCATCCCTAAAACTACACTTTCTTCCGGCGGATACAGTCCCGATCGCGCGAACGACGGAAGAATCACATGCAACGGTGATGGAACGTCGGATGAAGAGAACTTTCACTTCTCACGACAAAAATCAGCGCGGAAGAATTCTAGTCCGTCGTCGGTGCTTAAAATTTCTCTGCCAGTTCGGCTCACCCAGCCCGTCTAAATCATTTCTTATCGTTAAATCTTGTAGCTCCTCGGATCGCATGGTGAAAACAGATGCCGAAAAATACTCTTAGTTCAGCGCCTCGTCTAGATCTGTGCTTTTCGCGACCGCCCTTGGGATTGTCTCGTCCCTTTAGGCGACCGGAAGTGTTAATTCTTTCTTTGTTTAAAAAAAAAAGTAGGATTTATTTTTTGCCCTAATCGCGAGCTGCAGCACGACCTCCTCTGACGTCGGAGATATCGTCATCACTAGATTTTTTATTTTCGATCGGATTCACTCCCTCCGTGTGGCAGACGCAGGAAGTATCGGCTCCCAGACGGGAGTTGTCACTGTGATCGTGGCTCTCATTGTGCCGGTCTAGTCTCCCCGATACGGTCTCGCCGTCCAATGTGTCTCTTTGATAATTAGCGAGAGATCGTGTAGAAATAACTTTCATTGGAGAAATCTCATCGCGTTTTCGCATGACTGCCTCTCAGCAAAAAAAAAAAAAATTTATGCCGAAGTTCCAAAGAAATGGGAAATTAGAAGAAGAAAGGAAAAAGACATCGAAAGGCCAAGGTCTCACAGACACAGGAAAAAGCGCTCGCGAAAATTGTGCCCAAGCGAAACTACGTTACATGCAATATTGCATCTTATTTTCTACTTTCTAGTGTTAGGCTCGAATCTCGTTGAGATATAGAAGCAGTTACGCGAAAAAAAAAGGAAACCGCTTGAATGAGCTGCTCATCCCCAACCTGCCTTATGCCGTTTAATTGGACATAAGCCTATACGAATCCCATTTTAGTTTCGTCTACCTGATGGAAGGTTACATGCTAACGTGTTAACGTCTGAACAATCTTTTTCACTTCAAAGGGATAAAAAATTATCTAGGATCCTAATGATCCGTCTTGAATGCTTCCCGCCGTTCCTCTACCGTTGAAATCGGGAACGTTCCCTCTGTTGCCTCTCGTTCCTTTGATATCCAACGCTATTTCGCAACGATCCGAGTCCGCCCCCCCCCCATTCATCTGGGACCTTAATATCAAGCGCTATAGCGGAATCAGTAGCGATAAAAACTTACTATCACGAGGCGTTTCTGGTTGCTTATTTTCGACAAAGACTGCGTGAGACGGGTAGTCCTCCGGAGTTTTCAGATCAAGGCTCCATCAATCTCTGAAAATGCGTAGTCAGACATAATTTAAGGAACAAGGTATACAATGGATACTGGGGGGAGTGTGAGAAAGGTGAGGGGGATAAGCGTAACAATTCACTTTGAAGTTGATTACTTTCAAGTTGAAGTAAAGATGGTACAGTCGGTATCTATTGCCTCCTGGTGGGCCTATATAACAGATTAGCACCAGACAATTCAGTTTAAAAAATAAAGAAAAATATAGAGGTAGGTCCCTTGGTCCTGTTCTCGATCAATCGATGAGGTTTCTCGTAAGGGGGATGTCATATCCTTTCGCAAGTCTCATCCAGGTTCATCAGAGAGAGGGAAATTTGCGACTCACCGAAAACCTTGACTTCATAGTTCCATTCATTTTCGTTTGAGGCCGTGTTTCCAACGTCCTTTCGCCGTGCTTCGCATCTCCCGTCGCGTATTTCCTCTTACGTCCTGGAAGTACGACTGTGCATTGGTTCCACGAGGAATCCCAGCCGGGAAGGGGTGCGACGACACTTTTAGATGCAGACTGAGGGTACTGAGCCGACTCTTCCCGTTACGACTTGCGGAGATCCAAACGCACGTGTTTCTTTAAGGCACACACTCCACCGACGACGTGGAATCAAGAGCCACACGATGGCACGCTTTCACATAACCCAGACTAGGTCGCACCCATCGGCGCGACTCCCCGAAGCGAAATGCTCACTTCTGTATTGCATTCAATTTATGCCTGCTGCAGATGAAAAGTTATCAGTCCCATAGGGTTATGCAAACTCATGCCTTTCCTTCCTTAAAGAGCATTTCATGTGATCTTTCGGAACGGTACGGCTTGGAACATTGGTTGTCCTTCGTCTCCACGAAAGTTTTCAGACGATCCGGATACCGAGGAATTTGGCACAGTAAGGAGAAGGTATCGGAACTTGAGGAAATCCGGTGATTGGCGTCGTCTGCCATCACGATACCGCCATTTCC
>CAJPEV010002150.1:8385-49506 GCA_905338385.1 Darwinula stevensoni | reverse complement strand
GCGGTCAATGCAATTAAAACAAAGCTGAGAGGGCCACAACCAGACTTGAGAATGTGCCCTTACCCCCCCCTCCCCCTCTTTCAGCTTCTCTCTTGCTACGCCGCTGGGTGCGACGAGCTCACGTATATAACCTAAGCCAGTGGTATTCAAAGTGCGGCCCATTTAGTGGTTTAATGCGGCCCACTATGACTTACTAATAACTGACTATTTCACATTTAACCGTTTTATCGGCACTGATGAATAATAGAGATTAACAATTTTTTTTCGTTTCCGGGTTTTGAATCCTTGGCTGAAAACTGACAAATTTAGTCGCTGCTCAGATGCTTAGGAACATATAATACCTGTTTACATTTAGCTGCTTATGTATTTTGGTGTGCACCGACGAAATGCCTAACATTGGGAACCTCCATATACTGCAGGGAAAATATGTCCTTCCTCACAAGTGAATGAAGTTAAGGCAAAAGAAAGAGGTTATTTATCGAAAATACAACTTGTAAAAAATCAGCACCTAGAATCGATGCGTTTACATGAGCCCTGACTCCAAGTATTGATAGTAGTTTTCGTTATTAATAGAGATGGAAATATGTGTGTGGATGTGGTAGGAATAAACCGTTTTCGATTGCTGCTCATTTTTTTAAATGGAACTTCCTGGTTCAAAGTAACTTGACAACGAGATCGATGGCCAGATAAAGGGCTAACCATGTAGAAATGCTGGATCTTTTTCAATGCGGCCCACTCCAGTTTGACTAACGTAACGAGTGCGGCCCACTCAAATCGGCTCGATGTCAGGGCTTTGGCAAGCAATAGCAGAGGCCCTAATTGCGCATGTATGATTAGTAATAGGAGCTACGGTTTGAACGAGCGAACGAGTTGCCACTACTTATAATTAGCAGCACCTAGAAACGATGCGTTTACATGATCCCTGACTCCAAGTAGTAGTAGTTTTCGTTATTAATAGAGATGGAAATATGTGTGTGGATGTGGAGGGAATAAACAGTTTTCGATTGCTGCTCATATTTTTAAATGGGACTTCCTGGTTTAAAGTAGCTTGACAACGAGATCGATGGCCAGATAAAGGGCTAACCATGCAGAAATGTTTGATCTTTTTCAATGCGGCCCACTTCAGTTTGACTAACGTAACTACTGCAGCCCACTCAAAGTGGACCAAAGTGTCCATGCGGCCCTCGCTTCAAAATGTTTGGGAACCACTGCCCTAAGAGCTCGATGTCAGGGCTTTGGCAAGCAATAGCATAGGCCCTAATTGCGCATGGATGATTAGTAATAGGAGCTACGGTTTGAACGAGTGAACGAGTTGCCACTGCTTAAAATCTCATGTTTCATTGCTTGATTAGCATATCACCAATACCGCAAAATTAAAAAATTTCAAGCGATTCTACGAAATTATTGCATCCATGTGCAACTATCAATAATTTAAGAATACAGATAATGAACTCCTGGGAAGCAGAAACCATTTCCAGATTGACATGGTCTGTGAAAGTGCATAGACTTTTAAACTGTAGTTATGGCTTCGATGTCTGACAAATTTTCAGATTAATTACGCCTACTTTCAAATTAAATCCATCGGCTAGGAACCAGCTGATACACTCTTGGTGTTCTTTAGAAAGCTAAATTTGGTCTGAATTTTCATCTGCTTCTCAGTCAGAATCAGTCTGAATATACAGTTGGGATCCAGCTGGAAAGGACAAGCACAACCAGCTTCAATCCAGCTGGGAACCATCTAGAATCCAGCCGGAAACGACAAGCACAAACAGCTTCAATCCAGCTGGGAACCATCTAGGATCCAGCCGGAAACGACAAAGGCAACCAGCTTCAGTCCATCTGGAAAATTCCAGTTGGGAACCAACCCGGATCCAGCCGGATTTTTGCTCTACCGTCCAGCTGGAATCGGTCCGAATTTACTGTTGGAATCCAGCTGGAACCAGCTAACAAAACCACATTCAATCCAGCTGGAAAATTCCAGTCGGGATTTTAAACTGGGCTGAAAGGCCAAAAAAAACGGTATTGGGAAATAAATTTACTTAAATCAATTATGATGAATTTGGCTTCTTTTTTTAAATTAATTTCTGTCGAGGTCAGCAGCAAATATGTTAAGACAGCAATGGAAGAACGTGATCATACCACATTCCAGATGGTCAAGCACTTCTATTTGCCAACTGGTTATCAGCTGGACAAGACATTTGGTTCCTTGCTGAATTTCAGTCGGCCAAACACATCTGCCTTCCAACTGGTTACCAGCTGGAATTGATGTCTGATTCCAAGCTGAATTCCAGCTGGTCAAAACCCATCTACTATCCAGCTGGATACCAGCTGGATCGGATCACTTTTTTTATGTTTCCAGACTAATTTCCAGCTGGAGCCCAGTTGGAAAATGTAGCTGTTTCCAGCCGGGATTTTAAACTGGGAAGCAACGTGGTTCTCGCGCTGGAAGCATGACTCCCCATATCGTTGGAGCCTTCTGCAAACTTTCTGCGCATTCTGAGCCGTAGTTTTTGCTCTTATAGGAAGTTTTAACACGACTGGAGATCCTGTCGGATCTTCGAAAACACACTGAAAGATGGTACCCACTGAATCTCGCTGTAGTAAAAAAAAGTTTCAGAAATGCCTAACGAAAGGAGCCGAGCGCAGTATCAACGCTCGTGTCACGGAGAGTAGAGGAGAGAGTGGTCGACGACCGAATTTCACCAGTTGGGAAATTGGGGTGCTCGTTTTTTTGAAGGTGTCGAGCGAAGGAAGAATGTATTGCTGGAGAAACTCGGCTCAAGCGTTATGGGAAAAATTGCAAGCATGGGATTTTGAGACTGAGGCAGCGAGCTGTCTCTCCTCTGTACGGAGAACTGCTGAAGAAATTAAATTCATTGACCTGAAGTAACGTACAAAGGCGAAAGGAGTTCAGTTTCTCGGGGAGACTGGGGGTAGATCTTCCCCACTGTCCGATCACTGTCGAAAGATTTTTCAATAATTGAGGGGGAAAAGAGTTTTGCTGGAGCAATATCGTCTTACTTTCCTGACACTCGATATAACATTATGACCTTCTAACCTTATGTGAATAACCTCGTGACCTCCGAGACAAAATGTTGCGAATCTTGTGTGCATATAACCTGTTAACCGCCCAGTGCGAATGAACCTTAGCTTAATTGAGACACCTAATGAATGCGAGTTCCGCAGATTGCCTCGCCTCGATTGCCTTATTGGGGCCACTTACGATATCTCGGGACTATTCGTGGACTCACGAAGAAATTACGAACTTTTGCGCTTTCGTGAATACCGAAATCAATCAGCATTCTTTTGAACTGCGTACGAAGATCGTACGCAAAAATGTTTCATGAATACCACTTACGAACATTTCTCTTCTTACGAAGAAAATGTTTGTAAGAGTGTTTCGTGGATACGGCCCCTGGAAACTGAATGAGTTCGTGGAATCTATCCTACATTTATTCTCATCTCTGGAGGCGGAATAACCAATTACTCCCCTGGGGAATGGAAAGGAGGACTCGATCTTATGGAAATTCCATAGAACATGTACCTAGTATGCATGAAGTTGTTTCATTCCTGGAATGAACTGAAGAATGTGCTTACAGGATATTATCTATATTTCCTTGCCGTCGGTGTCGACCCAGTACTGAGGTGGGGTGAGCGTTCCAATAAGCGACATTGCAATGTCGACCAGCCAGTGTTGAACTTCAACGTTCATCTGAGCATTGCGATAAGCGAAATTGAAATATCGACTTAAAGTAAGTTGCAACGCCACCACAATGGCGGGAAGTTTCGTAATTAACGTTCATGCAACCCTGATGACATCATATTGACTCGAGCCGAACGTTTCCGCAACGCCACTATTTTCGCCGGGAACATGCGGCGAGGTACTAAACTCTCCTGCGAAGAACGATTCCACGAAAAGAGGGAAGTGCACTTTTGTGCACTGGGCTAAAAGCGAAACTCGTGCCTCCATCTAGTGGCCTGGAGGAGAACTTCCAACATTTCGCAAATTCACCGAGGGCGCCAAAACACAACTGACTGAGTGAAGCAATAATGGATACCACCCCACAGTTTTATTTCAGAAGTGGAAATGCCTTACATTTCCACCCTTCTCTCATGTTTCCAAAACCCCTCTCCCGTCTTCCCAGGAGAGCAGCGGCGTGTTATTGGCGGATGAGTCGAGGAGGAGGAGGGGGGGGGGGGGGGGGGGGGGGGGGTTGTCATAACCAAGGGGAAATGTTCCTTGAATAGGCCTTGGGGGGGGGGGGGGGGGGGGGGGGGGGGAGGATTGTCATAACCAAGGGGAAATGTTCCTTGAATAGGCCTAGCCTGATGAAACCCTGCATTATATGACGAGGCGCTTTTCCGCCTCTAGACCATTGGTGTCCAAAAAGGTTTCGATGCTCGCCAGACGAGAAAAAAGCAATATTAGTAATAAAAAAAAATGCACCTGAAGAAAAAATGTAGCTGATGAAGAGCACCGATTCACCACATGTTTGTGCTCGATTCGCCACACGTGGCGAGTGGCGAACGTATTGGGCACCATGGCTCAAGACGCAGCAATGCTGTCGCCCAACTGATGCAGAGGCCTGCACGGCATTTCTTTTTTTTTTCTCTCGGTATTGAAGCTCTCTATGACAATGTTTCGCATGATCATTTCATTTCAGAAATCATCCCGAATTTGGTCACGTCGGGTAAACGTGCTGGCCATTGGTGAACTCATGTGCAAGTCCCGTTATTCTTCCCAAGTCTTTAGAGTATGAAATTTTTATTTTAAAAAAAGCTTCGTTTCCTATTCGCTGGGTGCATTAAGTTGGAGACATCTGGCGGCAGGAAGCAGAAGCAGGAAGCAGAAAAATGAGCTGGGGGGAGTCAAGCGCGCAAGCTTCAAAGCGTTTCTTATGGGAACATGCAGATAGAAACTGTTTTTACTAAGAAAATTCATTTTTTTTTGCCAGAGGGATTTCTTAAGGCCGAGAATGATTATATTGTAAGTAATCGATATGCTGAAGTTTCTACTTGGAGCATCCAGGCAGCCTGAAAGGCCTGTTATAAAGTTTCTTTCAGACTAGGCCTTCGCTTTCCATGGGCCTATTAAAATCAAATTTGGCATTTGCTGTCACAGGATAAATAGCCAACATTAACCCTTGACCTGATACGTTTTATCATGAAGTCAGGGCCGGCTTAAGGGGGGGGGGGGCAAAGGGGGCCGTTGCCCCTGGCCCCACTCTTCTAGGGAGCCCCACGTGAAGAAGGATTGTACAATTCAGTGAAGGCATGGCTTTGTTCCATTCTCCCCCTCATGTGCGACTCCCCCCAGTCATGGGCGGCACCATATTTAAAACACACCATCTAGTGTTAGCGCACCCAGGGAATAAGTCATGTTGGATAATGAATTATTGATCTTCCACTACTCCAGTACTTCAATAGAATAAATGGATGGGTGAGTGGACGGGTGGATGAGTGGGTGGATGTGTAAATGGTTGATTGAGTGTGCGTGTGTTAATTTAATTTTATTCAGGTCCTCAAGGAATGATGGAACAATGTTGGAACATCCCCCGTACTCGCCTGAACTTGTCCCATGCGACTTTTTCTTGTTCCCAATACTGAAAACCTCCTTGAAATGATCTCATTTTTAATCAATTGAAGACATTCAGAGCAAAGTGATGGCAGTATTGAAAGGACTTTCAGAAAATGATTTCCAGCATTGTTTCCAGGCATGACGAAGACGTTGGGATGTGTGCATGAAGTCAAAAGGAGAGTACTTCGAAGGTGACCACTAAATCCACTAAATGTTCGCGATACAATTTTTTTTCACAGATTCAGTCTCGTTACCTTATTGTCCGACCTCGTTTATTGAAGTCTCTGAAACTGATTCGGAAGAGTTCAATTAAAGAACCCCCCGGAGCTATCTTATCAGAGATTGACACGGAAGCGATCGGCCTGATCCTTCGAGCGCGGGCCGACTCCGAATCCCGCAAAGAACGAACGTTCCCCAGGTCGAGGTAGAGACTTGCCGGGCCGAGAGTTCCGGGCCTGGACCCGCACCTTCGAGCCCGAGTCCACCCGACCCGACTTGCGGTCCTCCTCCTTCCGGCGTGAGCCCTACGCCGGGGAAGCCAGCCAGCCAATCACGCGCCTCTGCCGCCTCCGTCCTTCTTCCCATCGAGTTTCTCCAGCCTAGGCCTTGCTTTGCTCAAGTGGAAATCGGCACTACCAAATTTGCTTCGGGATCTCCCGAAGGAAATACGGAGATTCGTGGAACTCCTCGAATCTATCATGCAGAGAGCAACAGCGTCGAGTCCTCCGGCTGCTATTCGGTTTTTCAGGGCTTCGCGATTCCAGAATCGGCACAAAAGCATGAACCCGAGAAGCGTTCTTCACATCTCAGAGTCTTCCACGTCCCTCCGATTGCTTCACGACGATCCCGTTACTTTTGCTTTCGAGTTCGTCGAACAAAGACTGCACGATCGAAAACACACCCAGTTCACTGGACTTTTGATTAGTGCTTTAAGCGTATCGTGATCCTACCAGAACAGTACTCTTAGGCTAAGGCTATTAGGCTATACAATGTACTATTAGGCAACTAAGTTCATGGAAGTCGTAGAGCAGGTTAAGCCCATTTTGTCGTCCCACGGGGACTCCATGACCGAGGCATACCAGAGTCACTCGTGCTCGTTTTTTTTTAGTTAACTTCTTTTTTTTTTTCTCGTAGAGAAACACGGCATGGAGTTGTATTTGCACTAGAATGTTTCTCCTGTTCCCGCAAGGGTGACCAGAAATGGCAACCGTAAATAGTGGCCAGAAACAGCGACAAGAAACAGCAGCCAGAAATGTCGAATAGAAACAGCGACTCAATCCGTTCGGCGGCGTGGAGGCGGATGGGAGAAGAGAGACTCGAATCCCTTTCAAGGAATCTCCGCCGGGACCCTCCATATTTAAATAATGAAGTAAAGCACTTCCGCAGGCTTTTGGATGCGAGGGGCATCGAATTAACGAACTCGCGTTCGTTCCCGCGTTTCGAGGTGCATCTGGGAGCTTTCCAGGGAGCCCGGAATTGTTACGGCAAATTAAATTAATTGGCGGCTCGTGGTTTCTATTATTTTTGTTTTTGTGCGGGGCTTTCGAGGCTTTTTTTTTTCAACCGGGAATGAATTACGAAATTCCGCATTATGAATGCATGATTTTTTAATAATTCATCTCGGAAATTTAATAGCACTCTTTCATCTTTCATTCAAATCGAGGAAAATAAAACTCCGAAGCTGCAAATCGGATTAAAATCATCCGCGAACGAATGGAGTGGGCCGGATGGAGTCGGCGAAAGGGCAATTCCCGTCGGCCTTTCCTCCTCGCGGGTTTCGAGAATCCTGCGGAAAATTCGGAGAATTCCTTAAAAAATAAAAAACCGGTAATGAGTGACTTACGGTACTTCTCTCTCGGTACTTCTTCTCTCTCCCGGTGACCTCTTTCGACATGGGTGGCCTTAGGCCGCCTTCTGGCCAACAAAGCCATCACAACTATAGGGTAAGATTACCTGGAGATAATTCTACTCAATGATGGCGATGGCTTCGGATTTCAAGGAAATCGGATTGCAAGCTGCAAGAAGGAAGATCGGATTGCCCCCCCCCCCCTGCCCCCTGCCCCCCGTGCCCCCCTCCCCATACATGGCCACTGGAGGAGAATTCCCGTTAGTGGCAGTCTGATTGTGTCCACTGCCGGTGACGAGTCTCGGGGTCATGGTGAGTTCGGCATGCACTGTTTCTCCACTTGCTTATTATACTTTAATTATTATTTATTAAACTTCTGCAGCCTTCGTCAATATGTAATTCAAAGATAAGCTTAAGACTAAAAGCCTCTTCAGGAAAAGACTCGCGCAAAAATCGCCGTTTCCCTCGGATTTCCGTCCCCAGCCCGAATATCAGCTGGTGCCGATGGGACGGAAGAGCCCGAGCGAGTTGCTCTGGACGACGACGTCGATGGCAGACGACACCCGTGGCGTCACGATCACGTGGAGTGACGTCAGCGTGTACGTGCCGGAACGGAGGCGGTCGTGGTTCGAGATTTCCCGCCGGAAGGCTGCGGACGTCCGCCGACCGCCGTTTCGACGCATCATCAATAACGGTTTCTGAGGAAATTCATCCATTAAGAAAATTTTTGAATGTTAGTTATTTAAATAATTGGTGAATTTTGAGAATTAATTTTTTTTTTTTGGTGTCAGTGTCGGGGGCGGTGCAGCCGGGGAGTCTGCTCGCCATCATGGGTGCCAGGTGAGGAGAGAACGGGAACGCCGGAACGTTCCCGACGGCTCTCGTCGTTCCACCGTGATTTCCCGTACAGAAAAAATTTCAACTCTGAAATTGAAACCGGCGAATCAACGGTTTTCAACGTCGATTCGACAGGGGTTCAACACTATTCACCATTGAACAATTGGTGATTTACGTAAATAATATATTTACAGCAAAATTTATGGAAAAGTACTGTGAAAAGCGATTTAAACAACGAATTGGAGATGAAGCAACCACGGAAACATTGATTCTCGCCTCACATGACAGATGTAAGATTAACCCTTAAAAAAAAAAACAATTAACCCTCGAAGCCGGCTCGACGTGGCGGCGACGTCCAGGATGGCGGTTGCACTTCTATGGCATCTCGTGGATGCATTGCCGCCGCTGAGAATTTTCCGCGCCTCGTTAAGTGACCGGCTTCAAGGGTCAATTTGGGTTTCATCACAGAACGAAAACGCGAGTTGCACGAGAGAATCATCTTCGTGAAATCGTCGGCGAAAATTTCTGTCTGAGCGATGTTGGCTCACGACTTGTCGGTCTGGCTATCGGTCTCAGAATTCGGAATGCATTTTTGGATTAGTCTTTTCCGAGCCGAACGGTTGAAAGTTGATCCTGAGATGAGCTTAGCCCGGCGTCAAAGGAACCAATCGCGATCCAACATCTTTAAGTCGAACTACTGAAACCGGGAGAGACTGGCTTGCAGTCCTGGCGGCTACCGAGATAGGAGGGGAATAGCATGGTTCGACCGGGTCTCGCAAGGATGACAAAGACAAGCGCGAGGGTGCAAGGGGAACTTTCCCATGAGCGTCAGATAAATATCGGGGATTCCCCTCTTTTTTCCCCCCCTTTTTTTTTCCCCCTTCTCCCAAGCTGTCAGAGGACGGTTTATTCAACACCCGCTGTTGATTCAACGGTGAATAACCTGTGAGATTTTTGTACGGGTTTCTGCCGTCGAACTCGGTCGCGATGGTCAATCGTCGTGAGCACCTCGCCGCGACCGAGTTCGAGCCCACGTTCCCCCGAAACGCCGCTTTTTGCCCCATCGCATGCAGCGGAGCCGGGAAGTCGTCGCTGGTGGGGGCGCTGGCCCACCGCCAGGGGCCAGGCGTCATCGTCGACGGACGGATCCTCGCGAACGGATGCCCCGCTGCCTCCAGGATCCCCGCCATCTCGGGGTTCGTCTACCAGGACGAGATCTTCATGCCCAGCCTCACTCCCAGGGAGCACCTCACTCTCATGGTGAGTGCACCTCACTCTCGAGGCACCTCGTTTGGAACCCGGAAGGAAGGACGACAGGAAGTAGACGTAAAACAAACGTGAGCTTTTCTTCCGTGATGTCAGTCGAAAACCCTTCATAAGGAGATTTCGCCTTCCAAGGAATATCCGATTCTTCCCGCAGTCCGTTACGAGGTAATCTTCTCGAGGGAACAATAGCACGCGGTAATCCGTCAGACGATCCAATCATAGTAGAAGGCAAAACAAGAAACCGTTGAAATCCCGCAATCGTTTTGGCATCTCGGATTCTTCCCAGATTTTTGCGAAAAGAACTCGATCCGACGAAACTCGGGCGGGGGGGCCAGCCATCCCGGAAGGAATATTCGAAAGATGGGAAATAAAACGGGAAACGGGGAAAAAAAATGTCACCCGAGTTGAAAACACGTTATTCCTTATGACTTACAATTACTTTTTATTTATTACTTTGATTACCATTTGTTTATTACTTCCCCAGTAACAGCCATTTTCTTCGCTCAAAAGTCAGAAATACAAAAAGTAAAATATAAATACTTTTCCTACTTTTGGCCCACCCTGTATATAGACGATCGTGATTGACTGATCGAGTGACTGACGCTGATTCTAACCGTGTTCTAAATACGGTAGAAACCTGAAACTTGGTACATAAGTAGCTATTAGGAAGATGAGTTGAGAATAAATATAACATTGGAGGTACATGTCCCGGGGACCAATCGAGGAGTTCTCTGGAAAAGGGGCGTATGTGCCCACACGCCCTTTTTCCATATCCGTGTCCATGCGCTGCTTTAGGTGACTAGTCATAGGATAGGGTGGTCAGCAAGTAGTTAACATGCGTATTCAGCAATGAAGTACATTTTCCTATGCTCTCACTATGTAGCAGGGTAACTGCCTGGCAATTTCAATATGGAAGCTATGCAAGCTGAACGGTTTTAGTGGAATTATTTCGTCCTTTTAAACTGAAAGTGAAAGTGAGGAAGAAACCAGACATGAGAAAAGGGAAAGAAAGAGACTGAGCCATTGAAGCATTGAGAAATTGGAGAAATCCATGAAATAGGTGCAGATTCAGATGATGAATACTTTAATGATGGATCACTGCTGAATAGTTGGTGAATGAAACGTGTCCCGAATATTCGCATTTTCATTGCTATTCTTCGAGAAAAGTTTATTTGAAATCTGGTGATGCATTTATTGGTTAATTATTATTTTTAACTGGAAAGAAGTTGTGAAAGACTCGTTGGAAAACGTTTCAGCAGCGCAGATATGGAAAAGGGCGTAAGCATTTTCTGCCAGCATCACAGCTATGTGAGATAAAGAAATTCATTAAAACCCCATTTCAATAGGAAAAAGGTCTAAGATACCATTTAACTGATAATTAAGTTTTGACCAGCTTCAGATTAGCTGTAGGAAGTTTTCATTGTTTATCTCGAATTGCATATTTTGCACATACGCCCTTTTTCCAGAGAACTCCTCAAATATTATTATTAATTTTTTTTGAGAGGGGGGGGGGGAGACGTTTTGCAAAAATTTCCTTTGCTCCAGTGAATCGGGGAGTAGTAGAAGGTGAAACTTGGCACAGAATTAGCCGTTGTGTGCTAGTATTGATATATAATATACGAGAAAAATATTTAAAAATTAAAGTGGCTCTGTTGAAAAAGAAAAATGTTTCTATCCGAAGAGCATTGAACCAGGAAAACGATAAATGTTTCAGATCTAAAATATGCAAGATCCCGACCAGGAACATCGTCTCGCATGGCTTTTTTTTTTCCAGCTCATGCCAATTCCGTTTTTTTTTTTCCTGATGGCTACTTTCCGATCCCGATCAGGTTCCCTTCGGCTTCCGGCTTCACGGAAACGACGCAGTCTTACAAAATACTGGATTTATAATAATAATAAAATTAAAAAAAAGAAAAGGAGAGGGGAGAAGTTGGGGAAATTGCGGGGGAGGAGGGGGTGGAGGGGAAGGGGGAGGGAGAAGGGGGAGTCTAGAATTGTGTTCAGTTGGGAGGAAATTCCGTTGTTCGTTCTGATTCCATCTCATAGGTTACGTCGTTTTACGAGAAGCCAGGAAAGCAAATTTCCGAATCCAGACACGAGGATTCGCGGGTGTAATTAGGAAATGTCGTGATTTGGGGACTCACGAACGGAAGACGGTTCGTATGGTACGAAAGGGAAACGGTCTGAGAATGGGCAGGAAAGGACTCATCGAAGGCGGAAAGGATTGGGTCTCACGGTCCGAAGAGAGGTCGTTAAGCGGTTTTTTCATTGGTCATCGCGGTCGTCCTTCTCACGGAGTCGGGGGTGTGTCTCACGGAGTCGGGGTGTGTGTCTCGCGATCGCTTCGTGAATCTAGTGAGCGCGAAAACTGGCGTTGATAACCGGGTAGGAGCGGTTAAACTTTAACCCGGCTAAACTGATCTTTTCTGCGTCCTACGTGCAATTCCGGATCCTTGCAACTTTCATTTTTCAAATGCCAATATCACCTTCTCCCACCCGCCTCTCTCTCTCTCTGTCCGCCCACGCACTGAACCACAACCAGGAAAGATAAAAAACGCACAAGGCGAAACATGCAGAAAAACTGATTGCCCCCCGTCCCCCTCCCCCCCCCCCTCCCCCAGGCCCGCCTGAAGCTAGACCGCCGGACCCCCGCCTACTCGCGACGGAGCCGTGTGGAGCATTTGCTGCAGGACCTCGGCCTCCGCTCCTGCCAGGAGGCGCTGATCGGGGAGCCCGGCGCCAACAAGTCCCTCAGCGGCGGAGAGAGGAAACGCCTCGCCTTCGCCACCGAGGTATTTTTTTTTTGCTGGCTTTTCTGGGAGTCACGGGGGCGACGTTCGATTTTTATTTTTTAAGTCGGAAGGAGTCGGTTCGGCCGATGGGAAGAAGGCTGAAAATTTATCACGAGTGCAATTAAAGAGAGGAGTCCAAAATTCTCACGCCGGATCACCGGATCACCGGATTTTTAGCAGCTGCGACGCGTCGAGACGATCCATCATCGATTTCAGCCGAGTCAAACGATAAAATTCCATCGATAGAGATTGCATGCACGCGATTCACCGGATCCGTTCGGTTTAATCAAGACGAACGCCTTCACTCGCATCATCTTGCCCTTTGCCGGCGGGAATCCCGTTTTCTTTCGCTGTTTTCCGGCATCCTGACTGACAGAGCCGGATTTTTTTAAAAGCGGGTTCCGCGCAAATGCGATTTAGGATTTCGTGGAAGAAGATGCCTATTATTAGCAAACGATTCGATGGCGCATGCATAAACAAAGTCAAAGTCATTCATGATTTACGATTCGAAAGGCCAAGGTGCCGGAGGAAAAGGTGATGCATTTTTAAAAGCATTCCCCTTTTACCCAGATTGACGAATCCCATTTGCAGGCCACTTTCGAAATAAATAAAAAATAAAATCCCAATCGTGACCTGCGACCGACTCACCAGATCTTCACCCGGCAAAAAAAAAAAAACCCTCACCCTCACGAATCCTAAAAACCGAAATCGAAACTTCAGATCCTCCGCGACCCCTCCGTCCTCTTCTGCGACGAACTCACGACCGGCCTCGACTCCTTCCACGCCTGCCGCCTCGTCGGGATCCTCAGGGACCTGAGCGGCCGGGGGAAGACCGTCGTCTGCTCCATCCACCAGCCGTCCAGCGACGTCTTCGCGCTCTTCGACCGGATCATGCTGCTTGCGGATGGGCGGGTCGCCTTTGCGGGGCACGCCACGGAGGCCCTTCGCTTCTTCGAAAGGTACCTTCATTATATTATTCATATGTATTTTTTATTCATATGTATTTTTTATTCATATGTATTTTTTATTCATATGTATCTTTTATTCATATGTATTTTTTATTCATATGTATTTTTTATTCATATGTATTTTTTATTCATATGTATTTTTTATTCATATGTATTTTTTATTCATATGTATTTTTTATTCATATGTATTTTTTATTCATATGTATTTTTTTATTCATATATTTTTGTATTTTTATTTATTTATATTTATTTTTTATTTTCGTTGATATTTTTTTTCTCCTGTGACTTTGTTGTGCTTCCGTTTGCGTATGGGTTTGCTTGCCGTCTGATTAATGTCATTCATTCTGTCCGTATCGCTCGGTGGACAAAGGGATGGAACGCTCCTTAATCTTCATTAAACCTCGTGATCTCACATGCACAAGAAGGATATGATCCTTGGAGAAGTTCACTTCCCGCGAAAGGGCGACCGCCGAGCACGAATCCGCGAGCGACGAAATGGCCTCGCTCGCTCGCAGAGAGTCAGTGGCCGCGGCGAGAAGACACCGCGATGGGATTCCACCTCGTAGTACTTCAGTCCTACAGGGGAGAAAGTACTGGAGTACTCGCCCCATTAGATCGTGCACTGCAGGAGATGGAGCCTAAATGGAATTTTCTTCTCGGTTGGGGTCGGCAGAAGATGTCTCTCTGCGCGGTTAAATGCAGGACTGTAGTCGAGGAAAAGGCACCTCACAATTCTTTCATTTTTGAAATTGCTGAGGGCCAGATGAAACGACACGGCGATCGTTCGACCGGTCGAGAAGAAAATATTCCACGGCTTTAAGAATAGGCGAAATCCTCGCCGTTTCCACGCCCTTACGGAAATGTCCTATAGGAAACCTATAGTTATTTCTTATAGGAAACCTATAGACTTTCCTATAGGTTTTTGAAACACGAAAAACCTATAGGATCCTTTAGGATCCTATAGGATCCCTATAGGGTCTTATAGGTCTCCTGACCTATAGGATTCGGGGAGGATATTTTGCGTTTCGAAACCCAGGCATTANAGATCTCAAGGAGGAGAGGAGGGGGGAGTGGGGAGGAAGGGGGGGGGGGGGGGGAGGAGGGCACCTTTGCACCGCTAGAGTCCGCTTCTAAGTATTTTTTTTACCTTCAGTCCTCATACGAATCATTTTGGGAGGCATAGATTTTTGCAAAGAAGCCAGGAGCTTTAGCCAAAGGGTTTCGACGAGACGAAACATTAACCTGGGATGATATCTGATCCCAGATCGGAATGGAATGGAACGAACTTTTCACGAGAGCAAAATCTGCCGATGAGGCCGCGATGGGCATTCGGCGTCCTCGGTAGTCTGCACGCAAGTATTGTGACGCAAGTATTGTGACGCAAGTATTGTGACGCAAGTATTGTGACGAAAGTATTGTGACGCAAGTATTGTGACGCAAGTATTGTGCCGCAAGTATTGTGCCGCAGAGAACGGGGAAGAGCTCGTGACGACTGTGAGCGGAAAATCGCGAAAAAGTGAAAATTTTCCCCCCCTCCCCCCAAAAAAAATTTCCTTCAAGACATTTTCACAACGTTCAGTTCTCAGAAAAACCTAGTTTCAGTATGTTGCGACCACGATTTCTCACATTTTTGGCCCTTATTCTGATTATAGCAAATATTTTCGCAAAAAAAAGGAACAACCATTTTTGAACATTTTGCCAAGTAATGCATTGTATCAGCAGAAAGAAGAACGAAGCTTCAGAAAGTCAAAAGAAAAAGCCGCACAAGAGGAGCAGGAAGCCGTGCAGAGCTGTTTTAAATTAAAATTTGGACTCATTTCTATTATGAAACCAAGAAAAAACTTTGAATTCAAATTTCTCGACTTAAAAAAAAAAAGTTGATCAACAATGACAATTTTCCGAATTTCTCCCACAATATTGGTGTTACAAACGTGAAATTTCGCATGGTGATTCAGAAATGACAACCCTGGAAAGTGTTGAGACCGGTTTATTATTATTTTTATTATTTTATTAATTTTTTTTAACGACTGCAGGTGCTAAGCGGCAACTGTCATCAGATTTTCCTGAATCCAGAAACTGCACATTTTTTGCACGGAAACACTGAAAATTTCAATTTTTTTTTTGCTCCCAACAATCCGTAGCTGCATGTTTCATCGTGGAGTTCGATGAATTAAAATAATTTCGGTCGATTCGCCTGGGAACCGCCGGAGCTTCATGCAAAAAATTATGTTGCAAAAAAGGAACGCAAGCTTTTCAATTTTCGAGCGCCACCGAATTTCCTCGTCGTTAACACAACTAATTGACTAATTAACTCCACCAGCAGCCCACTCGTCGGACGCAATTTTCTTGATACGATCTCATTCTGAGAATTTCTGAGCTCGAATCCTTGATCTCTTGATCCCGACGCTATCAGGATTAAGAGATTAAACCTTTCCACGACGTGGGTGGAATTCATCCTCTTCCTGGAATCTTTCCGGGGGCGCGATGTCGCCACGGAAGAGATCGAGATAAGGTCAACTCAAGTTAAGGTCAATTCAATTGAGGTCAATTCATGTCGGGTCCCAAAAATGAATCTCGAAGATGAAAAACCTCCGTTTCAGATTTTTGCTTCAGATTTTTTATTTATTTAGATTTTTGCTTCATTTCTCTGCAGGAAATCACGGATCTGGATTTATGGTGGATCGAAAATCGCTTCGCAGAATTTGAATTGGTACCATCGGTACCGTCCGAAATTTTACAATTTACAGCCTTTTTTTTTAATCAGTGATTTACCTGTATTTTAAATTTTACTCTCGCCTGTAATTTACAATTTCATATTTTGCTTCAGATTTACCTCTTTTTTTTGGAATACCCAGATGCAATTTTTGCTTTCCATTTGTTGGGTTTTAAGCATGAGGCTAAAATTAAAAAAAAATTTAATCGCAGTATTGGTATTGGGATCCGAGACCGAGAAAAAAAGGATTCAGAATTCTGAAACTCGCCCCCAGAATAACGAAAAATACCCGATAACACCCGCAATTACCGGAATTTCCTCTTTGTCGTCTCAAGATCTTGCTTGCGGAGGAGTCCTTTTGGGAAATATATAGGCGAACGACGAACCGCAGAGAAGGATCGATAGTTTCCTTGTGCTATTCGAACATGACTCAGATATGATTCAAATATGATGGTGCGATCCATTGCCGTTCCGACATTCCTTTATTTTCTCTCTCGTTTGCACGGAATGCAAATCCAACCAAAAATCAACGCTGGTAAAACTCGCCATGAAACTCGGCGTAAAATTTGGCTTAAGATTCGGTATAACTTATGGTCCGACGGCACAGACGTGGCTTCACTCAAACCTGCCGGATATATCAGAGACATTTTTCTGCGAAACGAGCCCCCTCGGCACCTGCGATATTCAGCGAAACGAGTGCGAAAGGGAACTTTCACGAATGGATTTTCCGCGAAACGCCCCCGTCGCCGGATGCGAAATCCTCCGCCGGAGGGTTTTCCAAGAAGAATCCATCAAGATTATCCGTCATTATTATAATCATTATTATCCATTATTGTCATTATTATCCGTCAAGATTGTGCTCCCCAGAGTGTGAGAGGATTCTTTTTTAGAAGGAATTTTAACGGCAATAGTCCTCTGAAGGTTTCATGCCGTATAAATCCTTTTTTCAGCAAAAAATCCTTTAAAACCAGGAAAAATGCAATACAGTCGCAGAAACGACTCCAAGTGAATACCGATGGCTCCACATTATTTATCATATCAATAAATATTGCTTATTAATTACTTATCATTGCTTATTAATTAATTATCATTGATGATCAATTACCTCTTATTGATGATTAATTACCTATTGTAGATCAATTATTGATTCTTAATTATTAATTAATACCAGCCAGGGATACAGATGCCCGAGCAGCTTCAACCCGGCGGATTTCTACCTCCACGTGCTGAGCACGGGGGGAGACGGAGGGGGAGACAGGGGAGACGGAGGGGGAGACAGCCGGTGGCGGGACTCCAACCGACGCATCTGCGACGCCTTCGCCGTCTCCCCCCTCGCGCTGCAGACCATGGCGGTCGTCCAGTACTTTCACAACATCCATCTGTCCTATCTCGACTCTGGGGTATTCATCCGGCATCTCTTCCAGACGTTTTAAATATTTATTGAGCGAAATTTGAATCTCATGAAGTTTATATATTGTTAAGCCTTGACGATTCCAAAATCCTCTCTCTCTAGGAGGAAGTTAAAGATCCAGCTCTCGAGGTGAAGATGTAAGAAACACCCGTCGCTCTGGCATCCCTGCATCCATCTCGGATGGCATCCCTGCACCCTCCACGGCTAATGCAGACGCATTTGTCTCTAGAGAGAGGCCGGGGTACGCGGCCCAAGTGTGCCTGCTGCTGTGGCGGGACGCGATGGACATCATCCGGAATCCTGCCGTTCTCAAGCTCAGGCTCGTTCAGAAGCTGGTCTCTTGTCTTTTGTGCTTCTTTTATGCGTTTTAAGCTTGAAAAAAAAAAACTTTTTTTTTTTTAGAAAAGAATTTTGTCGGAGCCCGTTCCCATCGCGTATCTTTCGAAGTCGCTTTTAAAGCAAAAAGAGGCTTCTTAAGTCATCAGTCTATCATTTTCATTTGTATTTACATATTTTATTGTCACAATAATTGTAACAAAGTGAGAGCATTAACTAGTTGTCACCATACGGAGTTTCATTTCCGACAAATGTACGTTCGGTCGGTTAAGTGACGGTTTCGTTTCGTCTCTGCGCGAATGAGCTGTTGGCGGTGATCATCGGGTTCATCTACATGGGGCTGGGACGGAACCAGCGGGGGATCCAGGACACGGAGGGCGCCATCTTCGTGTTCCTCACGGAGAACTCGTTCCTGTGCACCTACGCGGTGCTGCAGGTGTTCCCGAGGGAGCTCCCGGTGTTCCTCCGGGAGCACCGCAACGGAGTCTGCTCCCTGCCGGCCTACTATTCCTCCAAGGTCATCTCGCAGGTAAAAAACCGCTCTCGTGCCTCGTGGGGTTGAAGGTCGCGACCCTACAAGGTTGAAGGTCTGATGCGGCAGATCCCGTTGTTCGTGGTGGAGCCGTTCGTGTTCACGCTCGTCGCGTACTTCCTTGCCGGGATGAGGGCCGGCGCTTTCCACTTTCTCATGACTGCGGTCGGGATCGTCCTCGTCGCCAACACGGCCGCCGCAGCAGGTAAATACTTTTATATATACGTATTTTTCGGTTAGGAAGATTGAGAGCTCTCGGTTCGATCGAATCACAAGGGAAATTTACATCCCTTTCCATATCTTAATCAATGGAGTGGATTGTGGGCGGAATCCGTGACTCCCGGTCCCTCGAAATCATTCGACTGATGGCTTTTTTTCCTCACTCACGAACCCGACAGATCGCATGTCTCCTTAAACGTCTCCTTAAACGTCTCCTTAAACGTCTCCTTAAACGTCTCCTTAAACGTCTCCTAAAACGTATCCTTAAACGTCTCCTTAAACGTCTTGAAAGCGAAATCGGAATCGTTACGTGCAGGGTTCCTGTTCTCGGCGAGCTTCGACTCGGTGTCCATGGTGGTGATCGCCCTGACCCCGTTCATGTTCACCCAGGTCGTCACCGGCGGCTTCTTCCTCTCCATCGAGTGAGTCCCTCCCGAACGATCTTCGCCGATCCGAGACGGAAAGTCTCCCGCGTTTCAGAAATCTTTGCGATTCGCTCTCGAGGGATCGAAGACGATGGGGGGCGACAGGACCGTCTCGACTGATTCCGTAATGGCATCGACGGGAAATGATTGCGACCACGGAATCGGACCCATTCGCGTAACCGGAGTGATTTCCGTTCGACCGACTTGGCGCGTGACGCCCAAGACCGAAATCGGTCCATCTCGTTTGTTTTTTCTTCGATTCGCTTGTAAGGACTTCCGGATGCAGAAAGATTTTTCTGAACATTATTTCGAGAAAGCATCCCAGCTCGTAAACAATGGCCGACATGCTCTACGGAATATGTGACCGAGGTGAACTGTCCCGGTCGAAAGAGCAGTCTCTCCATCGGTCCTCAATTGGTAATGCGGTCCCTCCAAGCACTTTGCAGAACGCGTACGTCTCTTCGTTCGATGACGTCCTGCTGTCCAAGCTCGACCGAAAACTTTCTCCGCGGATGATCCGCGGTCCCTGCCTTTCTTTCGCGTTCGCGCTGAATTCACGGCGTGCATTTCATAGGGCATGGCGGTGAGGGGCAAGAATCACGTGAAGAGGCTTTTTTTTAAATACAAAGGACTGCATTTTGCAGACGTGCAGTCTGAAATAAAAGAAACGACTGAGAGGTGAACGGAAATCAACTAGTTTAACTAATTTCATTCCCCCCCCCCCAATCTGGACATGAATGCCCCGAGAGGGAAAGCTCATCCCAGTGGGATAGCTCATCCCAGTGGGAATGCTCATCCCAGTGGGAATGCTCATTCCAGGGAGAATGCTCGTCCCAGAGATAATGTTCATCCATAAGAAGGCTTTTACCAACAGTCCAAGACCTCGCGATCATCTTGGTTTGGTGTATCCCTTACCAAATTAGTTGTTATAGTAACCATCTGGAGACTACACCCATCGTCAAAAAAGGACGACTAGGAAGATGAGCGATCTAAATGAAATTTGATATACAAACTCGTTCTAGCACAACATAAAATCTATTAGGGTTTCAAGGGAGTGGGATGAATGAACGAAGAAAACTTGCCCAACAATCTTAATTTCAAAAGGGGCTATGTGGTCATACAAATCGCTCGAAACAGTCAGGAGTTTTTTTTTTTTACGAATTAAACGAAGCAGGAAAACTCGTAAAGATGAGCAGAAAAATCGAGCGAAGTTTCGAGTTCGTGAAATGAGGCATTGCAGAATTGCGGAATTGGGGAAGAGGGTAGAGCCATTGAAAGCGTCAATTTCCTTTCCGCTTTCCCTCAAGCCGCATCACTATGGGGCCGTTGTTTAACTATGAACTTGTTTAACTCTAACTTTGACATAAGTTTAACTGCGAGGCAGTGACAAGATGAAATCTCTGGAGGCGATTTCATCAAGTCGCTAGGGTGTTGGATCGATGCAGGCTAATTAGGATGCAGGTATCAGCTTTATGCATCAAGCCGACGCATGCATCAAGTTGATGCATTCTAAACATCCCAAAATCCCCGAAGATTCCATGCTTCAGTAGAGATTCCCGAAGGAATCTGGGCGAGGTACAGTCGGACCTGCTTAACGCAAATTCGGGGGTAACCCCCGATTCGGTTTGCATACTTCGTGTTGAGGAAAATCACGTGAATCACATGTGAAATACTTAATTCGTTATTATTAATCCATTCGAAGAAAAAGCGAGCTCGAGTGGATAATGCCCTCTCTTTCCTCGTTCATTGCTCGAAATTCCTTGCACCGATCACGACGAATTACTTACAGTTGGCAGGTCCCTCAGTCTCCCTTCATTTAGGATATAATACATGACGACTCGTGGGAGTTTCGATAGGGCGATCGAGGAAAGATGGAAGGGATTTTCAATCAGTTCTGCAACTCAGTTCTTTAATGGTATATTATTTTTGCAGTCCGTGCCAAGTGTGCCTGCGTCAGGGAGGTTCGACTGTATCAGTAAATCGATTAAAACCGGATTACTTTGCGTGTTCTGATCGGGCGTAAAGTAACTGAAAGGGTTTAACACGTTGAGTCTCGAGTCTTTTTTTCGTCTATTCCCTTATTTCTCCCCAACAGGCCAAAAGCATATCTAGGGCAACAATGCAACAAGAATGTCCATTAGCGGTGTGAATGTTTCCCCTCGAGTCCCCCTATCTTGAATATCCAACGTTTGTTGCGCGGACATCGGTAGGTCACAGCGATCCAGCGTGCCTCAGGGGCCACACGACCCACCGGGGGCCACACGACCCACCGGGGGCCACGCGACCCGCCGGCGTCCGCACGCGAAGTCACTTTTGAGGTTCCACTCAACTCGAAGCACACGAAATGAACACAGAAAGTTTTGTGCAGGAAGAGTCGCAACTTTTTTGTTGCTGATATTGTATGCGGCACTTTTTCTTCGCAATCATTAATTTAATTGTCTACGACTTTACTCACGCGTCAGTAATTCATCGAGTTCGGGGCAAATATAATGTGTAAGCGGCAAGTACATTTTGTGCACATATTTTAGTTCCTTGGACGAGCAAAGTCTGATTTTTATTCCCTGCTTCAAATATGAAGCATCATGCGACGCTTTCCGAACTTTTCACCTCGACACCCTGTCGAAACCCTCTCCGAGTTGAATCCCATTTCGATCCAAGGATTTCCGCGAACAGTTTAGATCGTAATCACGTTATTCGGCGTAAGGGTTCTCCACGAGCCCTTGATAACTTTTAATCGAGCAGAGGCGGAAGAAATGGTTCTGTGAAATTATTATTTCCACTTCAGTCGAAGTGGAATTTCGACCCCCGCCTTCCGATCGCCAAGAATCACAAGGTGTAATTCAACGATCGATCCACGCGCAGTTGGGGCGAAAGTGCGCAGTGGCAACGCGTGATTCTCCCAACCATGTCTGCCCCAACCATTAAACAGCAAAGTCAACCCCTGGTTTCACTCGCCCACCCCGTGCAACACGTAACGATTGAAGAAAGACGACGATCGAAGAAGATGCCTTAGAATGCCCTAGAAAGGATCTGAGAAGCTCGGGTAATCGTCTCCACGATCGATTTCTGGAAAAAACTGAATCGATCTGAAAAAATATGCCTCGGCTCTAGCAATGTGGTGTCAGAAGAGGAGATAATATTTCCATTTGCGACTAATTTGTTCCGATGCTTTTTTCTTTCTCGTTCTGATTTGTGCATATACCATCATGGTATAACTAGAGCTGGACTATATGCATTTTTTAAGTATCGATATCACCGACCTATATATCGCCCGATATCGCGATATCGCCAGGGTTCAACCGGGGGGGGGGGCAGTTGGTATTAATGGCGCATTTATTTCAGGACAAAACATCTTTATTTTGGCAATGATTCTGACATGATCTTGAATGCATGACATCATGGTAGTTCGTTGTTCAAACCTAGGAGAGAGAACATATTGACGATATCTGTCGCAAAGCACGCACGATGTTCGTTTGCAAAAAAGTCCATATCTCGAAAATAGTCGCTCACACGGGACGTTTCTTTGAATTCGCAGGTATTTGCGAGCCAGGTAAGCAAATGACGGGTGTCTCCTTCCGTTATGACCCTGCCGTATTGTCGGGTCATCGATCTCCATTTCGCCGCTTTATAAATGTAAGATCGAACGAAATTAATGTAATTGATTTCGTCCTGCAGCTCTGCTTCTGCAGGTTCGTTGCTGTCCGCGTGTGCTAGGAAAGTGATAATTGTCTTGTACGGCCGTGATGGACTCGATGGTAGATTGTCAGATTCGAAATGTAACTGTGAGTCATGAGCCCGTGAGTGGTTTGCAAGGTGTTCCTTTTTTTTTTTTAAGGAAAGGTTCGCCATGCGTTTAAAGCCTGGGAATCTAATTTCCTCGGAACTGGGCTTCCACTTCGTCCCAGACAGAAGAAGTTGCAAAGAATGATGGAGTGGTCCTTTTAGCGGCGAGACTCGACTATAGCCACAATCTAATTGAGGTCACAAGATGCGAGAGATTGGTCGTTTTCCCAAAAACTGGAATTTCCCTTCCTTTCAGTGCGGCTACTTTTTCATATTCCGGATGGGTATTGCATTCGTTGCGAGAATAAATTCTAAACGCATTCCGCACGACAGACTTTCCACGAGCGTGAGGGATGAGTTTCCGGTTCTTTTCCATCCACAAAAATTGGCCGCGGTTTCATCATACTGAGTCCGAGAGCTGATTTCCATCATTTCGCCTCAAGGAAATTTTTCAGGAAAAGAAAGCATCGGGGAGGATTGCAGTCCTCAGATTATCCACTAACTCCCTCCCTCGTCTCATCGGTTTTTGTCTAGGCCGACAGTCAATCTTTACATTGTCCTATGTTGTTATTGTTAATGGCGCGGTTCGTGTGCTTTGTTTCCCCTCTCCCGCGACAATAGAGGAGTAAAAAAAAATATTATTTCTAAAATTTAAATATCGCGAAATGCAGACATATCGCTGATAAGCCACACACATCGAACAACATCGCGATATCGCGATAATCGGCACAGCCCTAGGTATAACCTCTGCACAAGTACGAGTACTCGCGGCTTAAATTTTTCCAAACAAAAATGATTCCTGTCTCCATGGAGAACTGTTGGGAATTCGCCACGGTGCGCTCTCGCCCCAGTCAATCAAGATGAGATAAATTGACACATTTTGCACCTGTCAGTCAAAGTAATATGGTACCGACGGTAATACGGTAGTACGTAAATGATCTCCCTCGATAAATGTATTTTATATTTGCAGGACGATTCCTTGGTTCCTGAATTGGACCCAGTACCTTTCCTGGTTCCGGTACAGCAACGAGGCCCTCACAACTCTTCAGTGGCACGGAGTTCAACACATCGGTGCTTATCCCGTTCACTCTCTCTCGGTCGTCCGATGGAATATGGATGAGGCGGTGGAAGCCGCAATGGATAAAGCATGATCTGCCGAAACGATATCTTGGGAAATATTTGAATAGAGGAAAAGAAAATATGCATGAATAAGTAAATGAGGCATCTGAGAAAGCCCCCAAACTGAAAAATGTAGAGGGAATGGATGAACTAATGGAAAAATGGTTTGTCCAGATTTCCCAAAGGTGCGTCATACTTGCCCTTCAGCTCTGCGAATTTCACGGATATTATTTCTTTATAATTCTGCGAATAATATTTCACAAGCTTCGGCAACCATTTTCAACGAAAGCAGTATAGTTCAAACCTTCAAAGCACCATATTCTCTCCCCCAACATACACTTCCCATCGCGCCCTCAAGAGCCATTAATGAAATTTATTAAATGGCCGGTTGCTCTAATCAGAATTGGAAACGTAACGGAGAAAATCCAAGATGCAGATAGAAATTACATTTCTATCTGTTCAAAGCACAAGACCTTATTAACGTAACATCAGCATTTTATGCTTGAGACCTTCAGAGTTTCTCATCGAATATTTCTATAAAATATTTGTTCTTTGAGAAATAAAAAAGGATGGGGGTTGATCTAAGGGGAAATCAAATCAGGGAGCGACGCCATTGAGGCATACCTACTTCATTCCTCCCACTCTGCTATCTACTGCATAACAGAGTTATACATGAATAACAATCCTTAATGTGAGCAAGTGAAAGTGGTGCCGGAAGGCGATGCCTTCCATTTTCTTCTAGTGCTCCATAGGCCAAATTGCACTGGGGCGACCCTCCCACGAAGCATCTCTCCCTTATTCAGGTTTCCATTCCTCTTCACTTAGAGGCATATGCATGCGAGCAGAGCTTTCATTAGTAACTTTCCCGGGTCGATGCACCTTTTCCTTCTGCAGTCGGAAGTTGAATAACGATGTCACGATATAGGAACAATATTATACGTTATCGCGATATCACCATAATTAGCCTCACCACACTCTTTTTCAGTATATTCGAAGGTTTCATTATGGTACAGAGAAGACTTTTCATGGCCATACTTTTTAGAACCAAATCTGGTCAGTTAAGATGAAGTGATGCATGAGATGCCTTATTGACGTGTGCAGAGTGCGAGTACGAACCCGGGGAAGCACCGTGCCTCAGCAACGGGACTCAAGTACTGGAAAAGTACTCGTTCAGCGCATGCAATTTCACCCTGGACTACGCCATGCTTCTCTTCCTCTTCCTCCTCTTCCACCTCCTCGCATTCTTCATGCTCTGGTCCCGCGTGCGCCGCAAGTGAAATTCGACTCGTCGACTTGCTCCAGCCGAAGGGTTTCTTTTTATTCTGGGGAAATCATCGAACTGATTCGATTCCATTTACATGATGAAAACACATAGAATGACAAAATAATCCTTTTCATGTGTATCGACGAAATAAAGTTGCCATTTCTTTCTTAAAAGCAAACAAAACGCCACGAGCCGATTCATGCTTTTCGTATTTTGTGACATCTCGCTTCATCTCGATCGAACGGTTAGATGGAGGAAGGGAGGATTCTCTTCCGCCTACGCATGAAATTCATACAGCAGAGTCGGTAGGAGGGCATCCCGTAATAGACGTTGCATTCTCCTCCGCAGAAACCACCTGCAACATGGAGAACAATATGTTAGTCTGCGAGATGAAGCAGGATTTATGTATATATATATATCTGGTGTCTCTGGGGACTTTGATGGATCTGCATCAATTATTGCCATCACGTAGACCAGGGGATCAGTGCTCATAATGCGCATTGCCTTCGCTTCCACCTCCTCAAGGCACCCTTTAGATAGGAAATGAGTTCCATAAGGATGGGATCACCTCTTGTGAGTTCCCACGACCTTGGAAGCTCCTTGCATCAAATACAGATGCCTCTGGTAATGTTAGAAGAAATTTTCCTATCGTGTCCCGACAGTGCGACGATCGACAGCAATGGTTGTGTGATATGAAAATTCTTATCTATGAAGGGAACTGTCTATAATACTTTAAAGGATATTTATAAAAAAGGGTCACTGGAGAGGAGGAGATGTGCTTCCCGGGGAGCACATCTCTTCGGCCGCATTGGCTGGTATTGTATATTCATCCATGGGAATGTGAAAATAAAAGTACAGAATTAAAGTACAGAATTAGATCCTCTTGACGGAATTGACGCTTTCAACTTTGAGAAGGGGAAGAATTTTAACGTCCATCTTTCGGAGGCAACAGAGGAGCGAAAACTTTCTCATTGACGTCTGCAATGAAATTTGGAAAGTTATCCGATGTGATGGGCCGATAAATTATTAGACTCCCATACGGCAGCAGCTCATTCACCTCCTTCCACCTCCCTCCTCTCTTCTTCCTTCCATCCTCTCTCCCCTGATTGCGACCATGCCAATTGCCTTAAACTCCGGATCTCTGGTTGAACTTCAGTTAACTCTTGTTCCCTATCAGGCCCTTTCTGTCAAGACGTTTCGTTTGAGTTCCGGTAAGTGCTTGTGGTGAGGGGGGACTCATTTCCGAATAAATACATTAAACATGGGGGGACATTTAAACATTCACTTTTTAAATATTATTTTGGATTTTATTTATTTTTTCCTTCCTATATCGTCGGAGCGGACGGAATGCAAGGATCAAAGGATGAGACTGACCTCGAATGCGTCGATAACCGATCGGGTGAAGTAGGGACTGCAGGTTCCTGAAGGCATTGAATGGGCCCATCCTCGTTTTCACAACGGTTACCGGCTGATGCACGGAATCAGGAACAGCAGACAACGGCGATCTTTTCCTCATGAAATTCATGCAGCAGTACCGGTACCCCTTTGTACCCAGGTACCGCCCACACTTCTGGTCGCACCCATCACCTTGCACCAGCGCCACCATGACCACTAGCAACAATAGCCTTTCCATCCTCCTCCAACCAATCCCTATCGACAGAGCGATGAATCCGTTTAAATTCCTTCAAATTTTCGACTGTTCTCGTTATGATTCATTGCGATGAATGGGGGGGGGGGGGGGGGGGGGGAGGAATCTAAAGTAGCACGAAAGGATTTGGCCATCCCACTATGACGTTTTTTTAAATCGCTGTGACAACCCTGAATTCCGCGAATCTCTTTGCCAGATGGCACGCCCACTCCTCTTCAAACTTTTTCATCCTATTCAGAGAAAATTCAGCTAAGAAAATCCTGTCGTTTCGATTGAATTGGTGTAACTCATTCGCTGCAATTAATTCCCTCCCTCTCTCTTGGAATTTCATCAGCTTACCAAGAACGAGGTACACTATCATACCTTTATTTATTTACCATATTTATGGAGCTATATTCGGAGTTTCGTCGTCTCCTCAGGCACTCGAGTCACTTTCATGATCTCATTATGCCCATAAGATTTTGCAGGATCTCGAGAGCTTCTCCGAGAGTCGGCTGGATTTGCCTCATGCAGTTTCAAACAGAATCGCTGAGATGAATTCAGATTCAATTGTGGTATTGATCCGAGCTCAAGGACATCTCGGCAAACTGAGAGGTACCGTGCTCTTTCCTGTTTTTTTTTTGTTGTTGCAAAATATGCAAATTTGCATGGCGAACTTGATCGCTGCACGAACGCGAGCTCGCTTGAATGGGAATGTGACAGATGAATTTTGAAAAAGCCTTTGCAAAATTCTTTCACTCTGTTTTTTTCCACCTTCCCACAAATTATGACTGTAACATGTCACTTTGATGCATTTTCCTGGGAAACGAAATGGGATTCGGCGGGAGGCAAGTTCGGAATAAAGGTGAGGAAAAGGTTTTTTTTTCCCGACTGACGGTTTCACCGCAATTACGGATCATGCGGTGAAAAGTTGCACCTTTGGAACCTTGGAAGATCTAACAAATAATACAGCGAATAATGGATAATAATATATAGATAATAGATAATAAGCAGATAATAACATGAAATACTCGGTGCAGGGCGGCTCAAAGAGAGAAAAATGTTCATTTCCACATATATCGCACTTTCGCGCACGAAAGGATGAAATTTTGGCGCAAAATCATTTTGGCGCAACTCATTCCGTCCTGCAGCAGAATGAAAATTTTCATAAAACCGCAGAGCATCGATTTTCCAAACGTCGGTCGTCCGAAAGGTTATCCTGACGATAAAAATAATATAAAAAATGAGTACTAACTCAGGTATCGATCTGCCATTCCACTGGCAACCAGGCAACAACTATTACGATGCTACAGGCAACCACAGACACCACTTTACAACCGGATGCTGTCGCCTGAGCATCATCAATGAAGCTTTTTTTTTTTAAAGGTTTTTCGAGCGGCAAGGTTGACGATGATGATGATCGAATGATGTCATAGTGCAAAGGAGAAAACGGGAAATTCGTCAGGAAAGACTTTTCACAAATATTAATGGCTTGTATAATATTTGGAAGAAATCAATTGTTTATTTTTTTCATCACCCGTGAAACAAACTTGGGCAACAGGAGAAGAGTAAAAAGAATATGCAGGTTGCTATGGCAACTGCGGCGAGAAGGAATGAAAAAAATATTGCATGCAATTGCATCGATATATTATTAATTACGTACCATCTAGAATGTTTTTTTTTTTTTTTGCGTTTTCTACTCGATTATCCGGACAGTATTTGGTTCTTTTTGGTTTGGAAGATCTATGCTCTCGATTCACATCGGAAGAATCAATCGGCGTATTTCAATACGAAAGTTTGGCAACGATTTGGCATTTGCCATTTGGAAAAAATTTCTCGGCGAAAAATATGAATTTTGGTGCTGATATCACCTGAAAATTTTCTGGGAAATAATTTGAAATTGTTCGATAACTCGGCAGCCGCGAAACCTCCCAAACTGTCGCCAAATGGGTGTGCCAAAAGTGCACACTCGTTTTTCCCTCGTCGCAAAACGAGTTTCCATCCGTAGAATCCTCGGCGGACCCGATCGGGCCAAATTGGACCGTACGATTGCAGAGTTAAAGGTGGAAAAGCTGAAAGACGACGGATATGTAGATGAGATAGACATAAGAGATGGTTTTAAGATGGTTTAATCTTTTTTTTCCAAACCACGCTGCACCTTGAAGACCAAATTTGCAGAGGAAAGCGAAGAAACTCACCAAGAAAAATGGGATTACAGAGCATGATTCTCATCCGCACGATAGTCGAGGCCGGGTTCCTTCCACGTTCAGTCTCACTGAGTCGGCCTTGAGAAAGGCTTGGCGGTTGGTACGAGCTGCTCGAGGAGTCCGATGAGCTGCTCGAGGAGTCCTATGAGCTACTCGAGGAGTCCTTCCTTCTCGACGTCTCTCTCTCGATCTCTTCGCCCTTTTCGCCCTCGCGGGGTCCCCGCTTCCTCGAGTCTTACCCGTGCGGCCAGGCGCGCGCAAGGCCGGGTCCTCCCTCGAGTCCTCCCCGGAGTCCTCCCCCGTGCAAGTCTTCCCCCGCCCCCGCCGTCGAATCTCCGCGGGCTTCGAGGGGTCGAGCAATCCCATCGAGCTCAAAGACGTCGAGTGTTTTCGCGGCCTGCAACATGATTGAAGGGCTCTGAAGACAGAACCGCGCGGTGGCATGGAGGCACACGTGACTCGGTCACGCACTCCAAAACTTTCCTCTCGTCGAACTTGAATCCGTTCCAATTCAGCCACTTCTTAAATTCTCGGCCCAGAAAGCTTGCCAAGTTTCCTGTAAAGAACTAGAGGCATCGCAAGACTACGTTAGAAACCTCAAGTAGTTGACATTTTTTGCCCTGACAAAATTTTCCCAAGTTCGCAGCCGAAGAGTCAAAATCGCTCCAAAAACCGTGTGTCAATTCACGCCTGATAGGCAAGAAAAGCCGAAGACTCGCTCGCATTGCGTAGCCATTGCTCTCGACCAGGGGTGTCCAACCTGTGGCCCGCGGGCCGGATCCGACCAATTCATTTTCTCCGGCCTGGTCCTCTTTAACAGTTGATTTCAGAAAATTGCTGCAAATATCACTTGCTCGCATTAAAAATGTGATGCATGTGGTGTGAAATTCGTTAGTGAGGCCCCCAAACGCATCCGAACCAAATCATTCGATCCCCGCCAAATTGAGTTGGACCGTCCTCGCATTCGACTCTAATCACGCGGCATCGAAAGCGAAAGGTGACCTTGGAAGCAAAAGAGGCTAATCACGTGGATGTCCGCCCAGCGATTGCCCTCCGCTCTCGCAGCGACATCCACTCTGCTCTCGCGGCGACATCCACTCTGCTCTCGCGGCGACATCCACTCCGCTCTCGCGGCGACATCCACTCGGTCGTCGAGTACCACGGTGCGAGCGCGTTCGCCGTCGGCGAGGTTTTTCCTTTGGATTCTCGGTGAGAGAAAAGCGAGGGGGAGGCCCGGCGTGGCTTACCCTGGCATCCTTCATGTGCCACCTCGTTTATTCGCAGTGACGGCGAATTCGTCTGACGGCGAATATCCTTTCTTGCAGAAATGAAGGACCTAGTTGTCTTCCTTTTGCTCGCGATTTCCTCCTGCCTGGCCTTTTCTCTTGACACGTGAGTCGCAAAAAAAGCCCACGCTTTCACTCTTCATTTCGTAATTAAGTAATGGCACTCTCCCTCCCTCTTTCTCCCTCCCTCTCCCCCTCTCTCCCTCCCTCCATACTATTGAAGATGAGGATGAGAGATTTTCTTTTCATTCGAGATCCGTGTCTTGATATATCTTTCTCAGCCACCCACCCACCTTCTCGTTCCTCTTCAAAGCAGATGACCTTTCCGCGATGACCTCGATCTCTGCAGAGATGAGCCAAACGCAGAAAAGAAGCACTAGGAGCGAAGTTTTCTTATCTTTTTACTCTCTGTGGAAAATGCTCACGTGGCGAATCGCATGCCGGAGATTCGTTATTAATCTCATTTTCTCGAGGCTGTCGAAAATGTATCAAAGAAATTCATTTATTATTAACGGATCGGATGCTTACTTATTCCCTCTAATTATATCCTCCTGGCAAGAAATGAAGAACGAACGGGCAAGTCTCTCTCTTCGCAGCATTCAAAGCAGCCGAGACTGCAAAGTTCAAAGCGATTCCGCTGAATGCTGCCTCAACTTCCTTTCCCCTCGGGCGACGGACGCGAATCTCGCGACAGGAGACTTCTAAAACGCGTTCTGTATTCCCCTCCCTTCACGAGACGCAAATCGTTCGAGGAAAATATCCGACACTGCAAAAGGTGTAACGCCACCGACCTTGAGATCGAGGACAAAAAAAGCGAAATCCAATCGCTGCAGCCAGGGAGAGACACCGTATCGTTCACTGGTCGCTTCCTTGCACATCCGGCACATCCGGCACGTGATCCACAAAATGGAGCGGGGAAGCCTGGGGCGATAAGACCCGAGATAACCGCGGTCGGGGTTCCCGGGACGACCGAGGGTTTCCTGCGAGATACGGCCCGATGCGTGTGGAACATCGCAGAGATGTCGCTCCGGTCGCGTGGAACACCGCGATGCTCTCTTTACCCATCGGTGGCTCTGGCTCGGTGGGGATTTTTCCCCTGCTCGTGAAGGAATGGACTTCTTTCGAGTAATAGGGTCGGTCAAACGAAAACAGCATTAACTTCTATCGGCTATACGTGCAGCGTCGATCGAAAATCCTCTCCGTGGGGATCGACACACTCGTCCCTCCGCTCGACCAGAATGAAGGCACTGTCGTGAAACGGCATCGGCATCTGGTGGCACCGTGTCCCGACTGCCTTTTCATGGGGTCGAACGTGGGAAAATCGCACGGTGACGAGTCCGGACGGTATGGAGGACGGTCGAGGATCTCCCGATGAAACATTTGAACGACGGCCACTGCCGCGCGAGCGGTGCGAGGTCCCGAGTCGTTCCGGAGAAGGATCGCGTCCGTCGATGGTCCGGGGCGCTTGCTCTTCGTGGCAAGGCCCGGGCCTTCGAGTCGACCGTTCCTCGTGGGGCAGAAGATCCAGTAGGAGAACGGTCATCGAGACGCGGCCGAAGCGGTTCCACGCGATATTTCGGGTGGGTGAGTTCGAGCATGCCGGTACTTATCGACTCGGGCTCGAAATGATGACGCCGGGTTCGATCGCGTGCACGATTCTGGCCGCCAAAAAGCCGTCGCCTTCGGCATGGCAACGCCGCACGAGTGCGAGACGAAGACCCATGTGGACGTTCTTCTGGTCTTCGGTCGGGCACTTCGGTGTCCGTTTGGCGCAGACCAAATCGTACCGGATGCGATCTTGGCTACGATCGCGTGCACAGACCCATGGCCGATCCCCGCTTCTGTGGCATCCTGAGACACGCGTCCGTTCGCTCTAGTCGACTCGCCCACCCTCGCGACGTTCGCGTCCGTGACGGGAAGGGATTCGTCCTCGACGCAGAGGCGTCCACCACGACACATTTTGCACCATTCGTATACTCTAATCGAGAAGAAACATGCCGCCCCATAAACGGCAACCGCTCTGTGATCGACATCACGTGGTCTCGCACCTTCTGCACACAAAAACGGAATCACAGCTCTCTGATGTTCCTTGGACCCCCTCCCCCCCTTCCCCCCCTCCCCTCCTCACCCCCCTCCCCCCCTCCGATGGAAGAAGCCATCTTTGCCAGGTCATAGTCCAGGTAATCTTCCGCAAGCCGTGACGCCAATAACATCTTCAAAAATACTCCAGCGTACCTAAGTCTTAAGTTCGATTGCCACGAAGATGTGTCATTCCTACGATTTTTGGCTAGTTTTCCTCTTTTCCGTTGATACATCAGATGCCCTGAAATGAAGTTGCAAACTTCGCCGGGTGGACAGAGTCCAAACGAAGGATGGACACGGCGGTCCATCTCCTGGCTGATCGTGGAGAGTCGAGACGTTCGTTCGACTTCGGGTTCGAAAATCAGAAAGTCAGAAGAAATTTAGCTGCCCCGGCGTCTTTGGAACGAGATTCTCCCGAGAACTCAGAGAAAGACGATCGGCCGGGTAGAATCGGTTGCGTTCACCCGGAAAAGAAATTACTCAGGCCTGGGATGAATCGGTCCTCGGTTTGTGGAATGGGAGATCGACCGTCGGTCTTAAAAATAGCTAATCGATAAATCTGCATCTTTAGCATAAAACTATATATAGGTAATGGAAATCAATTGACAACAGCAAAAGAAAAATATCTAGGTCGAGTTCCTATTGCTATTGAGACCAATATATACCTCGTATAAAAAATCAGATAAGGGTAAAGGCTGCGACCGTTCCTTTGAACAGCCCTACTTCGATATCTTCCCGTTTATTTGTTCCCTTTTCCCTCTTTCCCCCTACAGTTTTCCTCCGGCCTCGGGAGAGCGGATCCTCCGGGACGGGAAGCGCAGGAAGACGAGCGACCTCATCATCGCCCTCCTCGCTCCCTTGGGCCCGGCAGGCATCTGCGGCGTCCTCAGACTCACCGCCGACCGAGAGGGGCAAAAGGGGCAAGAGGGGCGAGAGGGGCGAGAGGGGCTCTTTGGGAAAGCCGGGTCGGTCGAGTGCAATTCGTTTTTTCATTGCCTTCGTCGGGTAAAGACCGAAAGGTCGGATCGAGAGGAGCCTCATCCTCTCGCGTCTGTCGAGCCAAAAAACTTTCTCAGTAACAGATGACGTCCTCAGCTATCGTTGAAGAGTAAGAATCACATGAAGCCCAAAAAAAAAAGCCTTCAGACTTTAAGGTCCCCCCCCCCCCCCCCCCCTTTAGACACTGCTGATCACACATGATAAGCACCTATTGTGCAAACCCGAAAAAGATATGCATGCAGTAAATGCACTGAACATCTTCGGTTTCTGCCGTTGCGGATTCGGAAATAGCTACCATTGCTTCTTCCTCGTCCAGAAAGACGTCTCGGGCTGACATCGAACGTGGATAAAAGCGTAAAAGAAGGAAGTCATTCTCTCTCAGCTTCAGACTGTCATGATCTAATTATATTAATCACATAAGAGAACATTTTCATTAATTAGCTCTGCGTAGAAAGGTGCCACGAGCAAGGGATGGATAATCCCATGCTCTTACGATCTACTTGTCGTAATGCTGTTGTAATACTTCCTTCTCCCTTTTTTGTAAAAATAATATAACAGTTTCAATATGTTACTTTTTTGTTTAGATTGGCTTCTATGGTGCTTATCTAAGCTCAAGTTATATAGGGTGCAAGAGTTGTCACGAATATATTTCTGTTCTTTTTTCTTTAGTGCGTTTAAGGAAAGGTTTCATTATACTAATGATGTCTCTCAAGGAAACGGGCCAGTGAAAATAATTGAATGCTTTGCTTGCTGAGCCGAATTTCGCTTCTGATATATCATATTAGCATTATCATCTAGAAGTAATGATTTTTTTTTTTGCTACGAACAGCCAATTTTCCACAAGGGAATTTTTCAAGCCCGGTAAATAAGTACCATACGAATAATTTACAAGTAAAAGATCTCTATCTACAGGGTATTCGTATTTAAACGCAACATGGGAAATATTTTGCCGCCAGTATGTGGAGTTCGGCTGACGCAACGAGTTTCGAAACTTTAAATTTAACGTGGAGATGGGACTACAGTGGCTGGAGTGACAGTCGGCACGGGTGACCGGTGTATTCTCAGGGGGAAGCTGAAGAAGTTCGGAGACGAGATGAGAAAAGACCTACGAAGACGGGGGAGAGAGGACGAGATCGAACGATGCGAGCGAGGAAGCGACGGCACGTCGGACGAGGAGCTCGCGGCACGACTGGGGGAAGTCGACTTCGAAGCGGAACGGAGACCGGGAGGAGACGATCGTAAACGGCGTAGAGGTCCCGGAAGAGATCGACATCACCGAAGAGACGGGTTGCCCTTTCGAATCCCTCCACTAGCAGAGAGCGAAACGCCTCCACCGCAAGAACGCCCTTCCACTCGACCGACGAACCGACCGAGCGATCGACCTGGAGGCGAAGGGAGACCGGAGGAAGGATTTCTGCCCCCGTTCGAAGAGGAATTCCCACAAGAACGTCCTTCCACTCGACCCAGCAATCAGCCGTCTAACCAACCTGAAGGCGAAGGGAGACCGGAGAAAGGATTTCTGCCTCCGTTCGAAGAGGAATTCTCACAAGAACGTCCTTCCGATCGACCAAGTAATCGACCAAGCAATCGACCAAGCAATCGACCAAGCAATCTACCAAGCAATCGACCAAGCAATCGACCAAGCAATCTACCAAGCAATCGGCCGTGGAATGAACCCGGGGGCGCGAGGAGACCAGACGAAAGCTTCCAGCCCCCCTTCGAAGGAGAATTTCCAGAAGAACGCCCGCTCAATCGACCGCCAGTGGTGACGCTGACAAACCCGTTCGAGGAACCGAGTCCAGTTTAGATGACCGCATAAAAACCGACGACGGTAAACCGACGGCCGACTATCCGTAATTAGCCCGGGTTATTTAGGGATTGAACCGGTCGACTTCTTCTCTGCCTCCATGATAACGCCTGCTTTTCTTTGGTGAGCCGTCGGTAACGCGTGTCCTTACCGCACTATCTTGAGGAAATAACCTCTATTTTGGAATGTAATTTTTCAAAGATGCCAATAAAGAGAAAGTGGAATTCATGCATGCTCTCGTACATCCCTGCATAACCTTCGAGTAAGTAATTGGTTGATGGTTTCGATCCACAACTGTACGACATCGATGAAGGGTTCGCGACTGCTTTCACATGCGGCGATTCTGCAGCGATTCTGCAGCGATTCTGCGGCGATTCTGCGGCGATTCTGCGGCGATTCTGCGGCGATTCTGCGGCGATTCTGCGGCGATTCTGCGGCGATTCTGCGGCGATTCTGCGGCGATTCTGCGGCGATTCTGTAGCGATTCTGCAGCGATGCAACGGCCTTCTTCGGAGCCATAAAATGGTTTTAAAATTTTTTCCCCCCGAAATTCTCGATGAAAGATCCTCGGAAGCCAAAATAAGATCTCTACACGAAATAGGGTCTGTGCCGCGAAGCTCCATTTTAATCTCATTTCATGCGTTTTCGTCACAATCCAACTCTTAACTCTCCGGAGCGCGCGGTTAATCCTCCTCAAACACGGAAATTGTTTACTCGTGATTTATCGAGCGTGAAAAAAGGCCAGTGCCATCGGGCGTGTAAGGGTAGATCTACGTTCGGTGGTTACCGCGTCTAACCACCGGGTAAAAAAGCACTAAAATTTTTCATCAGAAGGTGGTTGCATGCGAGGATCACCACCTTCGAAGAGTTCATTTAAGGATGAGTCTCCGGCTAAAATGACCCGACAGCCTTCTTAACTCCTCCATCGACTACAAACAATTTACAGCGCGACATCGCGGGCGGAGACTTTCGGTACTTCGTCGGTACTTCGTCGGTACTTCGTCATCTTCGATCTTCCAGAGTGCCAAACGCATCGCATGATTTTTCCGGAAAATGCATCTGGAATGGATCGAGTGTTAATTTGTGACCTATTTCAATCTCACGTCGTTGATTTTTTGCGCATTCAAAAAATGTTACCACAACTTCCAAAGAAGACTAGTCTCGTCACTGTACTTCTCCTCATTAATTTAATGTACATTTTTAGGTTCTGGGTCGCGTGACTTTTGGGACACCCGGTACCATTTCCCCCCGTAGCAGAACTGTGCGATGGCGATGCAAAATGTTTCATTTCTGAATTACGTGTAATCTCTGCGTTTACGGGTTAAACCGGGGTATTGTGCATTTCCGATACTGGCCTTGATCACGGTTTGAAGGCGAAAAGGTCCTTGTTACTTGGCATAAGGGTCACTCGGTCGATACTAGTATTTATTGGTTCGATTTTGGCTGGAAAGGTTGTCGCCTTCGTGCAGAAGCCTCATTATTTCTTGGACGTCCACCAATTGAAGTTTCTTCATTATTTCAAGGCCTTCACCGCCTTCAAGGCCTTCACTGCAGCTTCTGAATAAACATTGATTTCTTCGATAACTTACCGTGAATATTTTTTTAAATTGTTGAAGCATATATTTGCCGGCAAGTCAAGTAGACCAGGTAAATTTCCGATTCGGTGATTTTGCTTTTGGACAGGTGGACCAAAAAAAATGATCGGGTCGTTGCATCGTGCGTGCATCGACAAGATCTATTCGCAGCCAAACCTGACAGAGACCGGAATCGTCCGTAGACGGCGCTTTCGTCGCGACCTAAACGGTCGCGGACGAAACGTCGCAAGCCCGTTCCGTCGCAAGTCCGTTCCGTCGCATGTCGTCTCGGCGCGGTACTAATTTGCAGACGAGAGTAAATGCAACGCGAAGAGATTCGCAGGAAGATATGGAATCGGTTTCCATCAGTCGCAACTGCGCATCGGTCAGCCGACCGATGCACGAGGAAGGGTCACTTTTCAAAGTGACGATGAGATGGCCATGCCCATGTAAACGACCCAGCCGTAAAGGTAATAAGATGTGGCAAGCACAGAAGAGTGGTTCTCGACGCCCGTTCTTCACTTCTTTACCCATCCACGAGCCGCGATCGAAGACGGTGCATTTCGAGATGGGATCTCACCACGCGACGCGAGAAAATCGCGTCGGCTCTTGGCGGCATCGGCCGGAAATCCTCTCATTGCCGCGGAGAACGCGAATTTCGCATGGCGTTCTCCCTTTTGACTCATTCCTCGCCAAAGGCATTCAGAGACCTCCCATTTTGCTTTCGGTTGCCCTTCGAGTTGCCCATTCGGTTGCCCTTCGAGGGACGGCATCTACTGGACGAGTCCAAAAGTTCTAGCCGGATTCACGAAACATTCTTACGAACTTTTTCTTCGTAAGAAAAGTTCGTAATTGGTATTCGTGAAACATTTTTGCGTAAGACGTTCGTACGATCTTCGTACGCAGTCCGTAAGAATGCCGCACGGTTTCGGTATTCACGAAAGCGCAAAAGTTCGCGAGTAAAACGTCTCGAGGTATCGCGCGTTCCCATAACGCTTGAGATGAGTTTCTCCAGCAAGACATCCTTCCTTCGATGAGCTTCCTAACTGGTGAGAACTTCCTAACCGGTGAAATTCGGTCGTCGACCACTCTCTACTCTCCATGATACGAACGTTGATACCGCGTTCAGCACTCTTCCTTGGGCATTTCTGAAGCCTCGAGGTAGTTTTTACTACCGACGAGATTCAGTGGGTACCGTCTTTCAGGGTGTTTTCGCAGATTCCACAGGATCTCCAGTCGTGTTAAAACTTCCCGTAAGAGCGAAAACAACGGCACGGAACGCGCAGAAAGTTTGCAGAAGGCTCTAATCCCCTCGGCTCTCGCCCCTTCGTCCTCCCCCTAATGGAGAAGTTCATTTTCGTTTCGCCGGGTTAATTTGCCGATTTTACTCGCGAGGATCGTTCGTGTAAACCAGGAATGGAAGCGGTCGGTCGGCTTCACCCTGGGGACTCCCCGACTTCGTCTCATTCGGACCGATACGTTGCTAAAATTTCGTAAGAATGCGATATTCTTACGATCACTGTTGGCATTCATGAAACTTCGTAGCAATGATAACGAGCCAGCCAATCATAACCGAGCTCGGGAGCCACCAAACCGATCGCCGAGTAGAAAGCAACGTGGTTCTCGCGCTGGAAGCATGACTCCCCATGTCGTAGGAGCCTTCTGCAAACTTTCTGCGCGTTCCGTGCCGTTGTTTTTGCTCTTACGGGAAGTTTTAACACGACTGGAGATCCTGTCGGATCTTCGAAAACACCCTGAAAGAGGGTACCCACTGAATCTCGCTGTAGTAAAAAAAAAGTTTCAGAAATGCCCAACGAAAGGTGCCGAGCGCAGTGTCAACGCTCGTATCACGGAGAGCAGAGGAGAGAGTGGTCGACGACCGAATTTCACCGGTTGGGAAATTGGGGTGCTCGTCGAAGGAGTCGAGCGAAGGAAGAATGTCTTCCTGGAGATACTCGGCTCCAGCGAAATGGGAAAAATGAAATCGCGAACATGGGATTTAGAGACTGAGACAGCGAGCCGTCTCTCCGCTGCACGGACCCGAAGCGACGTACAAAGGCGAAAGGAGTTCAGTTTCTCGGGGAGACAGGCGGAAGATCGCCATCTTCCCCACCGTCTGATCTCTGTCCGAAGATTTTTCAACGATCGAGGGGGAAAAGAGTTTTGCCGGAGCGATATCGTCTTACTTTTCTGACACCGGATGAATGCGAATAACCTCGTGACCTCCGAGACGAAATGTTGCGAATCCCGAGAACATACGTCCTGTTAACCGCTCGGTTGACAGGATGAACCTCGGCTTAATTGAGACACCCAAAGAGAGTTCCGCAGATCGCCTCGACGTCATTATTGTGGCCACTTACGATACCTCGAGACCATTCGTGGACTCGCGAAGAATAATACGAACTTTGGCGATTTCGTGAATTCCGAAATTGAGCAGCATTCTTCGTAATTGCGTACGAAGATCGACATCGTACAAACATCTTGGGCAAAAATGTTTCGTGAATCCCACTTACGAAATTTTCTCTTCTTACGAAGAAAAAGTTCGTAAGAATGTTCCGTGAATACAGCCCTGAGCGGAAATTGAAACATCCGTGGAACACTCGAAGAGTAGAGGCGCGTCCGGTCCGAGGAGAAAAATCATCGGTCCCACGACTTACTTCCTTTGCGAGTATTCGAGACAAAACAGAATCGCGTTTTGCTCACCTGGCAAATATAATGATCCCGAAGTATATATCCTCTGTCTTCTTCATTCGTGGAAACTGCATGGGTACGAATCGGTAAAGAAGATTAGGACGACCGAGCAGCTTTCTAATTTCGGCAAAGGAATCTGTACTCGCTTGCAGTCTCCCGTTCTGCGTGACGCAACCGAGGCGGCCGGCCTCCTTTCTGCACTGCGTTCGCTATGCGATCCCCTCATCCATCGCCTACGAGCCAGGGAGGCCTCGAGGCTCTGGCCTCCCGGATGGGAAGATGGGAGGCCTCGAGGCTCTGGCCTCCCGGATGGGAAGATGGGAGGCCTCGAGGCTCTGGTCTCCCGGATGGGAAGATGGGAGGCCAGATGTAGACGTTTTGGTTCGTCCAGTTTCTCGTATCTCAAAGTACATTTTCGTCTTACAGCCCGATCCCAGTCGATGCAGCTCTTTAAAATTACACCACCACAAAAGATGGAAGGACTCTCCGATGCATGAACCCCATGAGGATTTCCAGCCGTTCGCGACTACGCCGTATCCCTCCATCAGAATACTCCAATGCTTTCACAAGTTCGCCATTAATTCATCAGGTATGAGGCATCTAGAAGGTTCTTCTCCTTCTGTAAAAAATTATGTATGACCTTTGGAAGAGGTGATAGTCGAAGGACAAAAAGGCTACCTTTAATAATTTATCTTTTCCTCTGGGAACATTATTTGCATCTACTTACTTCCAGAGAAATTTGATGGGCTTTTAATAGATTTTGTACCCATTGACTCTACATAAGTTCATTATATTCATTATAAATTTAGTAAGGTTTCTCGACAGTGACGCAAAAGAAGTCAATACAGCCCTTTAGTTATAGGCTTTTATTATATATTTATATAACAATTCTGAATTCTTTACAACGTCTTCGTAGAATTCTATAGAAATCTGGTAAGATTCTTGATAGAATTTCTATGGAATCTCAGTAGAATTTCCACATAGTGATTTAATATAATTCTATACGATCCTCTCGAATTTTTCTTTTCGAGTCTCTAAAACATTTTATCCTTGTGATTTTTGACCATTCGCTGCCTCGAAGAACAAAGAACACGTTGAATTTCTTATAAACGCGTCATTGATATATATTTCACATATTTGTACTTGCACATGCGACCCCCCCCCCACAGTCAAAATTTCAGCTGTGACCGACTGTCCTTTCCAAAGTCATCGTCAAACGGCAGAGGATGACAATCCCTTATGAGCTGAGCCTCTTGAAATCGGGTTGGGATTTTGGTGAACCATATTTTCGACGATAGAATGCAAGCATAATGGATGCATGAGTTCCAGATGTGTTAGCCACTCCACGATATATTGCCTTTTATATATATATAGTAAGAGAAGATATTTGGTGCCGAAATTGTCCGAAACTACCCAAGGGCAACAGAAATTGCCCAACCTTTGGACCCAGAAGCGTGGGACTTAGAGAGGAGAGTATTATTAGAGACAGACTGCAGGTATGGGGCAAGGCTAAAGGAAGTTAGATAAGAGAAGGGACAGCGAAGGATCCTATCCCAGAAATTTGTCAGGATAGGAAATTTGTCTGTCCAAACACACCCTACCCAGAAAGTTTCTACTCTACGTTTCTACGTGATTGCCTCTGAGGCATTAGGTACAGTCTAACTATTTAATTCCATAGGCCGTAGCACCTGGCAGTAGAAACTTTCTGGGTAGGGTTTGTTTGGACAGACTTGCGGCCTCAACCCCCAGACGACGCAGG
>CAJPEV010002149.1:27310-44829 GCA_905338385.1 Darwinula stevensoni | reverse complement strand
ATAGAACATTTCCTGGGGTTTCTTATTGGCTAAATCAGCTCAATTGCTAAGAAGACAATATATTCATCCAATAACAATTCTAACATATTTGTATAACCATCAACAAGTAATGAAAATTCTATTGTCACAAGTTTCGAAGTATAGACCATAGGATTTACAAAAATAATATTAAAGGTGATATGAATATATTGTAAAATTCTTGCAGGCCTTGAAACAAATCATGCATAATATACAACATACCACTGAAAAGTTGTGAATCATCAAATTTGGATAGACGGACAAATTTTGTTTTATCCCTTATGCCAGTGCATCCTGTTTGTATTTTGTGCTCCCTGACACAGTCCAGGGAACAGGAATGGATCAAACAAGCAGGGCATTTGTAGCGGCCTTCTGCTTTCTTGCACACATTGCATTCATCCAATGGCATGTCTTCCTTGCAAAGTTTACTGGGTTCCAGCATAGATACTGCAGGAGCAACCTGAGAATGAAGATTTTAATACACAAGCTTCTACAGGAAATACTACAGTATGCCTATGTCAAACTTTAGGTTTAATTTCTCTGTGCAAAGTTTCCATTTAAAAAAGGGAGAAGCATAATTTTCCCTAAAATTTAAAAATCCTTTGGGAGAAAATTTCCTTGAATAAAACTTGCAGTATTGTACATGACCTCCACCACATACACTTCTTTCATTGATAGGGGGGGATCAAGGGATATTAAGTTAAAGAACCCAGTGAGTTGAAGCTAGGCGCCAGGACTCAAGGTTTAAAAAAGTTAGTGTGAACCCTGTAAACTAATTTACTGACTTTTGCCAATACATCAATAAGGGTCCATGATGATGCCAATAATGTGCGTTACTGGTGTATTGAGTGATTTTATAAAGCTTCTTATTATCTTACCTTAAGTATTGATATAATTTGGGTGAGGGACCGGCGAAGCGAATAGAGAAGTAATCATTATTTGCTCTATAATCCAGATGAAGGAAAGTGAATTATCGATTCCAGAGAGACGGACCAGAACGTCCATTAAGCACGAACAATCGGCGTACACTCTGTACAGGGTAAAGGCAATTTCTGTAAATAGCTATGCGTTACGATACCTTTACCACTCACCGCCCATTGATCATTGTTATATGTTAATGTTATAAATTCAGAACGAAAATTTGGATGGCAGACGTGGCACAAACGGCTCCTGGCATTGCGGGGGCTGTGGCATAGCATCGAATCTCGTAGCATCAAACCACGTAGCGCCAAAAACTCCAAACGCCAACAAAATATAAGAAAGAGGATAATGTAAAGACTGGGGAGTGAGAGGCGTACGTGTAAGTGCACCGGCGAACGTCTGTGGGAGTCCCCGGAAAGTAAACAGAGAGAAGTGGAAACTAAAGTGTGAAACCCTCCCCTATTCCTTGATTCCCTTTCCATCCCGTGTTGCCCGTAAATCGCTAATGAATCTTTAAATCTTCGCGCAATGAAGTGTCACTGTATACGTTCATTCATTTAGATTACATTTTTGCCTCCTTCCGTTATGGATTGGCTAAATGGCAAAGGGCCTCAGTGCGCTTCTTTGCTTACGTTTCATTACCTACCTGGCTAAGTTGTAACTATTTTCTTTTCCGACTGGAATGTGTCACTTGTAGGATGAACTAGTGTATATATGGATAGTAACTGCAATGTTAGCGACTGTATCCCCTTGAGTCACTTCCTGAGGCTCGCCTAGGTATTGGGCAAGACACATGAATAATCATTCCCAACGCCTAGAACATGATTCAAGGAGGAACCATAGGATCTATTGAAATTCGATTAATCGATTAAATTTTGTAATCTATTGACAGCCCTAATTTTAACTTATGGGAGGTCAGACATCAAAAGGCATCTAACCCAGTTAAGGGGTTAAAAGAGTCAACACCAATTTATAATGCCACCCAAGTTCCCATGATTGTTGACTAAGTCCATGAACAAAATATACTTGGAAGACTATGATGAAAAAGGTCTGCATCAGAAGAAAAACATTACACTCAAGATAGGACTTCAAAATACAAAGAATTACAACCCAACACATTTAGTTTCACTCCTGTCCTCTTTTTCAGATTAACAATTTTTTGCAAGCTTTTTTTTTTAGTCAACTCTCGATATACCACCACTGTTGGTCTTCGCCGATTTTGGCGCTATATCGAAAAGTGCGGCTTTAAAACGAAAAATTTCCGAAATAACTCATATGGAAAACAGAATTAGCAAAAATAATCCACTTTTATTCATCCATGCTGCCAATGGAGAACAAAAACATCACAGATTTGAAAAATGGTTCGCAATGTTTTGCTGACTTTCGGCAGCATACGCCTCCTTGTAACGACACACTTCCACTTTTTCCCTCACACTTATAACTGTCCTTTTCCCCATTAGCGGTAATGAACAAATTTGAACAATCGTCTGAAGAAACTTTGAACTGAAAGAGGTGTTTCCATTCTCCAAAAGAAAAAAAAGGAGAGGCAGGATTAGGTATCTCGTTATCAAACGATCAAAAGGAAAGGCTGACAGCATGTCATTTTTTTCCACCACGGTAGTGCATGGTATGATCATTGTAGCTAGTACGATATGCTGCTTGGCGCTATACCGAGTACAACTTACGTTGAATAAGGCACGTTTGTGCAAGGCAAGGTATTGGCGGATGGCGGCTTGCGAGGGTGGCGCTATAACGGGGAGCGCCAATGATAAGCCTATGGGGAAGATTCGTTCTCAGAAAAGAGTTGGCGCTAAGCGAGAGTGGCGGTATATCGAGGGTTGACTGTACTTACTTTTGATTATCCACACTTACCCAATTATAAAAGAGTATATAAATTGTTCAGAAAAAAATCACTCATATGTAAGGCTCACCCTCAACTAACGATGTTTCAACAGTGTGCTGTATCTTTCTTTTCTCAGTTTTAAACCTGACAGTACAAGACAGTTTTGAGAGTTCAACATTTATTGACATTCCATTAAAAGTCTTTTGTATTGGAGCAGACGTTTGTTTTTATTCAAACAACAAGCAAAGACACATGATACAGATGTAAATTTTAGGATGAAGATCTGAGCCCAAGTGCTTGTTCCAGTTCAAGTCGTTTCTGCTGGACTTTGGAGTAGAAATATCGACAAACAGCTTCCTGTGCCCAGGGCTGCAAGTAAAATTCTGCATACCGCTCTTCCTCAGGGTTTCCAACTACATCAGTCATCACCTGGAATGAAGAATGGATGGAACAAAATATGTTATCATGATCGCTCTTAAGTAGGCCATATAAAACCATGGGGTACCATGAGGTACTTTGAGCTTTTCCCTTGAGTGCTTTCCATACAAGCATACAATATTCAACTGTAATTTTGTGATACAAAGCCTACCTTCAGATCTCGATGTTGTGATATGAGCCACTTGGTGATAAAGTACTGTGGGTTACGAGCAAAGCTCAGGAAAAATTCCCGATCTGTCTTCAATTGGTTGATAGTCTCCACTGTTTCATGGATCTTGTTCTCCAGATTCTAGAGAGAAAATTCTCAAAGTGATCAAGAGCAGTGCAACATAAGACCCACCAGTGACCTCATTAATTCTTATCTCTGTTAACCTGAATCTCTTGCTGACTGGCAGTAGACAGCAGAAAGTTGTTCATCTGGGTCTTAAGGGTGTCATCCACCTCAACATCAATGTCATAGCAAGCTGTCTTTTTTGGCTCCTGGCCTTCCACACTGTGAATGAGTTTTAAATGTATAAACACAACTTTCAGAAAATTTTTAAATTGATCATGTTCTACTAGATCTCTCACCAAATGAGATGATTGATGATGATGGGATCAGGTGCATGAAGAAGGGGACTCAGACGCTGAGGAATTTCAGCAAATTTCATCCTAGGAGTCCCAAAGATTTGCTCCAGAAACTTATCGCAGTTGACATACTCTCGTTCATGAGCATCCTGCACAAGAGAAAATGAACATCTCAAAATGGGAAATTACAGCAGATCATTTGAGAATGGAGAGAACTGACAGACCTGAAGTTTATGAGTCTTGATATACTGCCAAAGAGCATTGATGATGACTGGACGTGTTTGGGTATGAACACCAAGAAGACGAGCCAATCGTGGATCCAGCTTGAATTGAAGAGGTTGATAGTCCAGCAATAGGAGGATTGTACAACGGACATTCTTGTCACCAGGACGTTTCACCTGTTATCAAAAGGATGTTATCCTCTGGAATGGGATTCAAATCTAACTGTACCATTAGTGCCAGAAAGAGTGAACATCACAAACCTGAAAACCATCAGTCTCCTGAGTAGTGGATGTGCGATGCCATTCCACCAGATGGTTGTCTGGCCCATACAGATCTTTGTCTAATTCAATGACCAAGCTCTTGAAGAAGCTTGAGAACTTCCTCTTCACCTGAAAAAAAGAGCAGAAATGAAAATCAAGTGCATTGGTATTAGACTAAAAAGGAAGAAAGGAGTAACATGTGAGATAATGACCTTGGAGGGCTCGCTCTTATTGTCTTCCAGCAGGCGTCCTTCTACCCGCAACTCCCATGATGCTACACTCATTTCTCCCTCTTCTCCTGTCTCTTTTGCAGGATAGAAGGTGTTGGAGATGAAGATCCTCAGCTTCTTCTTCTGCTTCATAGGTCGTTTCAGAGCTTCCTGTAGACAAACAGCATCACAAAAGGTTAGTAATTTCCCCCAAGTGCTTATCAATTCAATCTCACTTTAGTCATTTTCTGCCTGATTTTGTTGAAATTTAGCAGCATGAGACTCCATTTTTTTATGCATTTTGGGACACCCTATACAGTATATCTCATTAGGGCAAGAAATAATGATGGCCCATAAGGATGCAGGAACTCTATTCTGACATCTTCAGAGGCATTAGAGTGCATTGTGGCCAATTTCTTTCACATCCATATTCACATACTGACCAACATACATGAAACCTGACCCCAGAGATTTTGTTTTTGGCACAATCATAAAGGTGTCTGGCAGCAAGAAGTTGGTTATCACCTTTGAATGAGAACTATAGGCTTGATATTGCTGTCAGGCACCTTCATGCACCACCAATACCATCACAACTGCAGGAATATTTTCAAAGGAAAAATATCATCTGAATAAGTACAGGTATAGATGTGATAAATGATAAACTGGATCTCTTACAATTCTTTCTAAAATCAATTTGATTACAAAATGAATTGCAACTGGATCCTGATTAACAGAATGGCTTTTAATATATAGGCTCTTGCAGAAACCTCAAAAGTGGTTTTCTTTTCTTTGGCCTATGTCAAATGATGTCCACCATGTCCATTATACAGTGGTAAATAAATTATTCCTTTGCAGGCCAATGAAAAACATTAATTTTGCAAACATTTTACACCATTAGGAGCATTTCCAACCGATGTGTTCACGTCATATTTATACATTGTTTATAAAAAGAATATTTGTGATGGCAGGTAGTACAATAAAGGACTTATTTTACAAAGCAATAGTATTCAGCAATATCTACAAGAGCATATCCTTATAGTCAAGTAGGTTTATGACTGAGAAAAAGAAAGAAATAATTAAGATCAGATGCATCGGTAAAGATCTGCAATAATATTTCAAATTTGTGATTTTCCCAGTTTAGGATAATCCCAGGAACATGAAGAAATAGTCCCATCAAGCTTAAGAATCTCAAGTCAGTGTAAACAAGCAATACTTAATCTGAACCAAATAGGAGGTTGGCTTGCTTCAGAAAATGAGAAAAAAAAACAAAGAAGAAAACCACCTGTTGAGGTGAAACTGTAACTGATTGGAACAACTGCTTTCTACTAATGGGGCAGTAATGTCAATCACCATAGATACTGCAACTCCAGAGTTCAGCAATATTGATGAATTTTGGTATACTACTTCACAATAGCATGTAATGAAACTATAAGTGTCACAAGGTCAGAATGATTCAAAATAACTTCTGAACTATAAGAGCTTGCAAAAATTTTATACTCTAAAGCAGGTTTACATATTTGGGGGGAAATATTAAAAGGAGAGTAAAACTGAGTCACTGAACACCCTCCCAATTTGACTAGGAATAAAATTTGTGATAATTACGTGAAGCAGCAAACCAGGTGGTTCACAAAATAACAGAAGTAGTGAGGGTATTACCTTCTCTCATAGATGTCTATCTTAATTTGAAACATATCCAAGTTTTCAACCATTTCTCACTTTCTATCAAAATTCAAGCAATTCAGATATGATCAAGCAAATCTTGCAGCTGAGTTGACATGGAATGAGCTCATTGTAACTTCAGTTTTTAGTCATGAATGCATCAAAACAAGGAGTTTCATTATACCTGAATGTCCAGACGCTTGCGCATAATGGTGGCATCAAGCTTGCGTTCAAATGCCAGGAGATCCATGTATGCTTGTGATTCAGGCACAAGATCTCTAACCTTCTGTGGGAGGATCTTCTCAGCAAGCTTCTTCTTTTTCTTGCTCCCAGAATGTGCATATCTATATCACAAAATGGAAGTTCAGTATTACTTGAATACACAGGTAATAATCCTGGTAATGAAACCAATATACCCCTTAGTAGCCTGCATGACTTGTGGACCAGGTATGTTTGATGGCATGCCACTTCTTGGATCTAAGGGTCTCTTGGAACCAGTTGGAGTCATGCTTCCAGGTCTCAATTGAACACCTCCAGGGAATGCAGGCTGTCTCTGCATTGTTCCTGTTGCAGGGCCAACATATCCCAAAGGCACTGGGCGCTGCCCCTGAAGCAAAAATATATACAAGACTACTGTTTAAGAGAAGTAACAACTGGTCAAGTAAGGCTTGTGTCAACCATTACTATACATCACAGGATTCACAAAAATCATGAATTAAAAAAATTTACGAATCATGCATTCAAAATGTAAATACTTTATTTATTTAAATCATTTTCCAGCATATACATTTTTTTGCAAGTTTCTACAGCAAAAATTTGCAGTTCAGCTATAGAACTGTCTGCCTTGGTGTCTGTCTGTCCTCAAATGTCATCAGACTTTGCTCTCTGATCCAACCCCTTCCAGGAGCACTGCGACACTCACCATTGTCATTCCATTCATAATAGGGGGGATTCCATGGTGTCCATGTATGTGAATGCTACTAGCCTATGAGCTGGCTCAGTGTCCATATAACCAATTTGGTGCAAAGCAGGTGTCCACCAGACCAATTAAGCCCTAATTTTGACAAGTATAAGCTATTATCTCCAAGTACTCCTCTCAGAATGGTGATATCCATGTGGCTCAATTGTTCTAGAGACCCAGTAGGCACAAGCCTGTCACTATGGGATTCAATTCAAGGGGTGATTTTATATTCTGAATCATGCAGATTAGATCATCAAATACTTGCAACGGTTTCAATTTATTGTTCACTTCTGTGTAAACTATAGAAAACCGATTCCTAATGTTAGGCTTACTGGCCTAACTTAGGTTAGATCTAACCTGCGGGTGTTGCGGCTGGGATGGGAATGCAGACTGGTTAGTTGGGGCAGAAGCCTGAGGAGAGTTAACATTCAAAGGGGGACCAGGGGGCCCATAGGGTCGTATTCCTCCGGGACCAGCTGGAGAACTTGGTCCAAGGAATCGCTGCTGAGGCTGTACAGGACCTGGACCACCTCCTGCACCTCCAACATTTCCTGGGCCTTGGAATGATGTCTGGAGATGCATCTTTCAACCTTCTGAACTTGGAGCAACTGACCTACAAGAAGCTGTTACTAAGTTAAAACTATAGCAGTGCAGCGAGGCCTATGATGAGACCTTGGATGTGAGTTCCAGGCTGACATTGTCAATAAGCATCTTAAAACAAGTACTGGGCTCTAGTGCTATCAATAATCAATAACAGTTTCCTGTACCATGCTACTGCTAATGCTATTGATTGCACTGTCAACTATCATAGCTGGAAAATTATCAAGAGAAACTGTCAATATTTCTGATAGTTTTTTAAAACTCTAAGATGCGATTGATGCTTCAGAAAACTTTCTGGAACTGAGATTCAGTCATGCCCTACCATATGTATCCTGCACAAATTCAATATGTCCATCCAGCCATAATCACTGCAAATATGCTAGCCTATCTGCAGCACTGGATCAATACCACAGATAATCAAAGGAATTAAAGCATATAAAATAAATTATTAACAGAACAATTGCCTTCAGGAAGGATGATCAGCAGAGAGAAGGAAAAGAGAAGGAATTGCAGAGACAAATTAATTGCATTTCTATACCTGATGGGTTGCAGAATGTGTTGGAATAGGTGACAATCTTGCACTCTATTGAAGATGGAATATGAAAAATTGTCTGTGGCTCCAGAAATTGCAAGTGCCTTATGTTTAACCAGTCCAGAGGATATATGCCAAACGTTAGCTGAAGTAAAATACCACCAAGAAACGAAAACAGAAAAGGGATCATTGACTAACACAGTAGACAAAGCATTGCATGGAACTATTGAGCCAAGCTATAATGCATCTCATCATTAATATACAAGGTATGGCAAAAAAAAGACCAACGAATCTCAACCAAATATCTTCCCTCACAATAGTTGTTTTTGAGAAACTTTCACATTGCATGTATCAGTATATTTCAGGTTGATACCTCAAATTCCACCCAAACTTGTGGTGCTGAAGCAATTCTATCAGCAATTATTGAAAAGAAGTTAGACATGGAGAATGGACAAGAGCTCCTTCTGGTAGTGCCAACTCTCCTGCTTTGCTGCCTCCTAGGGATGGGGCTTGAGTGTGTCCTCCACTCCACTACCAGCAGGAACTATTGTCCATTCTCAATGTTTAACTTCTTCTAGATAATTGCTGATAGAATTGCTTTGGCACAACAAATTTGTGTGAAATTTGAGGCATCAGTTGGAAACCTACTCATATATGTAATGTGAAAGTTTCACAAAATTCACTCAATTGGGATAGAAGATATTTAGGTCGAAAGTCGTTAGTCTTTTTTTTTCCCATACCCTGCATATCTTTTGTTAACAAATGCCGTCACATGGATTTCCTGTCTACTCTGCAATTACCACGAAAGAGATAAAATTCCAGAAAGACCTTATCTGATTACAATAACTCATGTTCCAAGCCAAAACTGACGTGCTAGGGTGGAATAAGCTAAAGCGTTCCCGAGGCAATCGATGTGCATCATGTATACAAGCTCTCCCGTAGCTAATGTTGCACATCAACGAATGCTAAAGACGCTATTGGATAAATCAAATTATTAATAGCCTATGGAGACGAAATTAGAACCAGCCGATACGATAGATAATCGGTTCACTGTTGATAGCTCCAAACATGACGCCGACCACAACACCCGCAACTGCGTGCGGCCATGCCACCGCTGAGAAAGGACAGTGCTGCTATTTAGCTTCTGTCTTCGTTTCTGTGATCTACTTCCAGGGTTGTTAGATGGGTTTTACAGAATACCCTGAATGGTTTGGGAATGAATTTCCCCTATCTACACAGGCTTCTTACTTTTTTATTAGCCCTACCTTCGAGTAGCGTTGCATTAATGCCCAATATGAAGATGAATGCCATCTAAGAGCATCACTACCACTGCACCCATACTTCACGCGTCTCTCGCACTCCTTTCAATCCCATTAATCCTCATTTTGTCCGATTTCTTACCTTGCACTCTTTAATGGTTTAGCTTCTTATGTACAATGTATGGCCTTCAGGGCCGCCCAGAGGTTTCCAGGGGCCCGGGGCAAAAATAAACCGGAGACCCCTTGGGGGCCCCTTTGAGGCCTTTTGGAAGCCCCCCTTGGGACCCCTTGGTACAAGGGGCCCGGGGCAGTTTACCCCAATTGCCCCCCCCCCCCCCCCCCCCCCCCCGCGCCTATAGCGTCTTTAGCATTCGTTGATGTGCAACATTAGCTACGGGAGAGCTTGTATACATGATGCACATCGATTGCCTCGGGAACGCTTTAGCTTATTCCACCCTAGCACGTCAGTTTTGTCTTGGTTCCGCGTATTTTCTGTTAATATTTTCTTTATTTTCATATACCAGCGTCCAAAAGGATAAGGTTCCAAGGTAATTTAGAGCCCGCTCGCGTAGTAGGAGTTGTGATAGCAGTATATCTGCCCTTCGCTGAACAAGTCACCACTGGTTGAGCATTATAAGCGAGTGCTCGCTAACCTTTGTGTGCTGTGCACTTGCCGCGCCAGGAAAATGCCTAATTAGGTCTTCTCCATGTCATACGTGAAGATCAGGTTTCTATGGACGAAAAATGGGCTGATTTCATTGTGCATGTCATACCGTCTCCGAAAAAATCGGAGATATGCCAAGGCTAACGCAGCATCGAAGGGATGAAGTGACGAAAATGCTCCAAGAGAGTGTAACGCAACATACATAACACCCAGGGCCTCCCAGAAGTTTCCAGGGGCCCGGGGCAAAACTAAACTCGTGACCCTTTGAGAGCCCTCTTGAGGCCCTTTGGAGGCCCGCCCCCTCCCTTGGGACCCCTTGATACGCGGGGCCCGGGGCAGATTGCCCCCTTTGCCTCCCCCCCCCCCCCCCCCTCCCCCCCCCCCCCCCCACCCCCCCCCCCCCCCCCCCCCCCCCTTGGGTAAAAACAGGGCCAAGTCTGACCAAAAGTCTAAAAATCAAATTTGATATTTTGTTGACTTGCTTTTGTAAAGAAATGTCTAGAGACACAGAAACGCAACCATCTTAGCTTTCCTACCCATCTTGGACCCTCTTGGAACAAGCTGGCAGAACACTTGATCTTGAGAAATGAAACGATTCTCAAATTTAAGTGATCTCCCAGTTTTGATGAACTGTTGATTCAATCCGGTTTAGGCCACACGAGCTCATCTGAGTCGCCGCGCGACTTCCTGTTGCGTTACACCCTCCTGGAGCATTTTCATCGCCCCGTACCTTAGTTGCTGCGTTAGTTTTGGCATATCGCTGATGTTTTTCGGAGACGGAATGACTTGCACAATGAATTCTGTCCATTTGCATAGGGCAACTTTACATAGGGCATGGAGAAACCCTTATGCATTTTATTGACGTGGCACGTGCACACCACACAAAGGTTGGCGAGTCAACGCCAATAACGTTCAAGCGGTGCTGGCTTGTTCAGTAAACGACAGATATAATGTTATCACAACTCCTAAAAAGGGGCAAGCTCTAAATTTCCTTTGTAACGTTTCTTCTGGATGTCAGTATATTTTTTGTTTCCCCTTATGCCTTTTCGGCCTCTTATGAGAATATGTACATTTGCATATACAGGTTGTTCCACTTGAAAGTAGCCCAGCAAGTCATTCAGTATTGCCAGCAAGCAAAAGAACATTCAATCAGCGTTGTATGAACGTTAATTTTGAACCTTCCCACCGTTGCACAGTGGGATAAAGGCTCATTTTTCTGGCCAAAACTCAGATATCTTAATTAGGGACGAAGAAGACCTGAGAGTAATACCTGGTTGGATATAACTAAAAAAAATCTCTAATTTTCGAAGTAAATACATTATCATAATTAAGTAATTAAATATAATTAATGATAATAATTACGAAATTGGCATTTTTCATCATCCCAAAAATTGCGGAAAAAAACTCACTGAAAATATGCTTCCTCAAAATTAAAAAAATATGTATGCTTTTTTTCGGCAAATGATAAATTTTCCTTTATAAAATATAACCTGTTCTGCAAAAAAAAAAAAAAAAAAAAAAAAAAACAAACAAAACTTTTTTTAGANAAAAAAAAAAAAAAAAAAAAAAAAAAAAAAAAAAAAAAACAAAAAAAACAAACAAACCTTTCTTTGGAAGATAATACTCTTATTGATCAATGAATGATTTCAGATAATTGTTTTTTAGTTTCCTGTGCTTCTTCATGTGTGTTTCCTCATGTTTTTTTTTGAAGCGAAAAGTCTTTCTCCGGCCAGGAAAAATGGTTTTTCAGAAACCTTTCTTTTATTCTGGAGCTTGCTTCCCATCTCCTCATTGCATCACTGAAAAATCGCGAAATTGGTTTCTGGAAGCTTTGCACGGCAACCGGAGGTCATTCCTGAACTCCTATGAAGGTCAAAATGTATGTTTCCAACTGTTTCAAGGCATCCAAAGAACGGTGATACCTTGGACTCGTTTCCTTACGAACACTAAAAGGTTCTCTGTTTTTTAAATTTTGAGCATCTGAAATAAAATTATGGAGAGAAAAATATGCACTCATTTACATCTGCATAAAAGTTTATCATCTTGAAGGAGAAAGAAATTTCGCTATGAAAATATGCCTTTTTCATTGGCAAGTAGTGAGATGCAGGTACTTTCTGACGTATGCATGAATATCTATGGATGTTTTCCGAGAAGGAGCAGGCCAGAACAGCCAAAAACTTCATGGCGTACAGTTTTGTCTCAATACTGATGACATTGAAATCTCAGCCGGGACTTGCAAGGAACATTTTGTATACCTTTTTATATGTTGCATGTTGCTCGCAAGGAGTTCCGTTTTGGTATCCGAAAATCAATATTCACCAGAAAATGAACCCCTGAAATCAAAATCAAATTCCGGTATTATTTAAGAGTGCTTACATGTAGGAGTCTCCTCCATCAAATCTTTACTGCACGAGTTCATACACAGCCAACTTTTACTGTTGCAACAAAAACGAATATTTTTTGTCGAAAATGACATTCATGGAGGAAGGATCTTAACAGAATCAACCTGTAAAGGCGAGGATATAAGATGGGTAGGAAAGCTAAGATGGTTGCGTTTCTGTGTCTCTAGACATTTCTTTACAAAAGCAAGTCAACAAAATATCAAATTTGATTTTTAGACTTTTGGTCAGACTTGGCCCTGTTTTTACCCAGTGTGCGTTATGGTGGCGTTGCATCTAACATTAAGTCAATATTTCAATGTCGCTTATCGCAATACTCAGATAAATGTTGAAGTTCAACACTGGCTGAACTTTGGGCCAACATTGTCAAGCCGCTTATTCGAACGTTCACCTTCACCCCAGTACTGGGTAAAAAACGACAGTCAAGGAATATACATAAGGTACTGAATGTACTAATTTTAGTGCTTTCCAGGGATCAGTCCACCCTTTCATGCTCTACGGCAGCGGTTCCCAGACTTCTTTGAACCGCGACCCACGTGACGACGCCCAAATAAGTTCGCGACCAACAGAAATCCAGAATGAGGTATTTTAATATTAATTATGACATGAAGAAAACTAATTGACCTGTTTTTGCAGTGCTTGTTTTATTCTGAGCATAACTTGTTCGTTAGGTACACTTTGCACTGGGAGGAATCTTTCCCAAAGCGAGTCGGAGATCGTTCTCCACTTGCAGCCGCGAATGAAACTTTGTTTTTATCAGAGTCAGAGCAGAGAATAATGTTTCACATAGATATTTAATAGTGAAGGGAAGCAGTGCCCGTGTCACCTTCTTTATAAGAAGGGGATATTCTTTGAATTGAGAATAAGGTGGAAGGAGAAGGAAGAAGAGGAGGCCCGCAAGTAGAAGTGCGCAGGGACCGAGCGAATTCTATTACACAGGATTGGCGTATGCGGATATAGCTTCTTTATCGTGGGAAACTTGTCGCGAACCACCTTGAAGCCCTTCGCGACCCACGGTTTTGGAATCGCTGCTCTACGGAGTATCCGCAGGTTCAAATCTTCCTTTCCTTCCCCTGGGGACAGAATGACCATTCCGTCCCCAGAGATGAGGAAACGATGAACGAGGCCCACATACTTCTTTAAATCTAAGGATAAAGAAAACTGAGCCATGGAAGGGATTCTCGTAGGGAATAAGAGCTTGTTTATCGCCTGGGTTCCATGATTCTGTCGGGAATATGGGGATAATAAATGATAGTGTTCGATTTTATTAATTGCTATAATGAGACTAAGAGAGACATATGGCGAGGTACTAAACACTCCTGTGAGGGATGACTCCATGGAAAGAGGGAAGGGCACTTTTCCCCCCCCCCCCCCCCCCAACTCTGGTAGGAATGCGTCCGCCCCCCCCCCCTGACGAGAAGAAGTAAGCCCCCCCCCCTCTTAGCCCCCACATTGGTGAAAACCTAGCTACGCCACTGTTGGGTGGTGTGCAGGTCGAAGTTCAAGATTGGTTGAACATTCCCCAGCAAGCACAGACACGTTCCATATCAGAGCTTCTTCTGAACAGCGATTTAACATTTCGTGCGCTTTGCAGTTTTCTTGCGACACGTTCCTAGAATCCCTGATAAATTACGCTCCTAAACGTCGAAGCAGAATCATTCCGTAAACGTTAATTAGTAACATTGGATAGGTTCTTGGTCGTTTCTTGAAAAAAAAAAAGGTATCTCGTATTGGATTGGCATGATCCATGATGTTACCAGAAATAAGTTTTATTATTCAAAAATGTTATTTAAGAAGTTATGCTAAGAATGCTAAGACATTCAAGCAACGTTTGAATTGGACCTTCAACGTTGATGACATTGTATTGACTCTAGCTGAACGTCCCCACAACGTTGTTTGCTGGGTTGTTTCCTGTTGGAGGTTGCCTCTCGCCATCGTTGCGATAATTTCTTGCGGTACTGCAGGAAGGGCTTAAAGACTCATGCAGTTATGACTCATGTGGGAGGTTGGGTGCTAGGGGTTATTCGAACTGCGAAAGCTTCCAGAATAGTACGCGTTTGTGTTTCTCGAAGAGCATTAAGCAGTCAATGTTGTGAGCAATGTGGTTTTCATTACAGCAGTGGGTTTTTATTGCTGAAGGTTGCATTGAGGGCAAATCTACAGCATACAGACGGTACGCATAATTTCCAACAAGAAGACGGAGCTACCACGCACAATGAACGGACAAATTTTCCACATGTCTACCAAGACTTCTGAGAAGATATAACTGAGGAATGGCCTTTGACCATCACGTTCTCTAGATTTATACATAATGACTTTTATCTTTGGGGGAACCTCAAATCCAGTGTCCTCTAACGACCCCAGAACGATTGATGAACTTAAGGTCAACATATCTGCTGACGTAGTTGAAATCATCCCTAAAGAACTACGGGCGGTGTCCATGAACATGCTGGAGAGGACATAAAGATGTATTCATGTAAACAGCAGCCATTTCCAACATCTGATGTAAAATGTTACTTATTGTTCAATTATATTTAAAAAATGACTTGCCGGGCTACTTTCAAGTGGGACACCCTGTATCTGACTCATGACAAACTCGACGGGCTTTTTGGTCCTGCAAGAGCAATGGAATAAATGTTACATTAAATGATTGCTGTCCTGTTGATCTGAAACAAGGCAGCAGAATGAGACTGAAAATGGAATCTAAAACGGCTCATTCCGATGTAGCTTTCAACTGAAATGCATCATAAATGCAGTGGCGAATACAGGGGGGGGGGGGGGGGAGAGGCCTCCCTCCGATTCGCTTAATTACGTTTCAATTCCCAAAGTAGCCCTAGGAGACCCGCAACCAAGGACAAGATGAATTCAAACTTGAACCGCAGTGGCTTGGAGTTCGATAGCAAAGTAATCCTTCGCTCAGCACGACCTCCCACTCTTCCCAGAAACCCCATCGAAATGACTTTTCAGACTACAAAAATGGAGACCTAAGCGTCGCCACTGCATTTGATATAAGCGGGGGGGATGGGTGGGTATTATTTGGGACGGGGCTGCCCCAGTGGCAGTTACAGAAATTATTCGTCGGGGAGGCAGTACCCTGGTTCCAACCCCCACCTCCCTCCACATACCATCATCCTGTGTCCTATCGTCTTTTTCATCTTTCATCTACGGTAACCCCAACGAAAGTTAACTTAAGTGCCTTTTAAAGATAAAGAAAAAAGTAGAATGCGAACCTGGCCGTTGGAAGGCAATCGCCCCCCCCTCCCCCTTTGGATCTGCCACTGAGCTGTCCCATCTGACAAAAATCTTGGACACGCCTTGGACCTGCTCTCTCGTGTCTTTGACAACAGTGCCATAGATGGAAGGAGGGGATCAATTAGAAGACACTGGCTGGATTGCATAAAACTAATCCCAGCATTCGCCTAAAGCTGTATTAACTAAAGGAGGTTTAAAGCGAGGCAATGCATAAAAAAACTTAGTTATATTAGCTGACATTAGCGCTTCCTAATGTGCATTAGTGACTCCGATGACGCATATCAGGGACCCGCAAGAATGTCGTTCGCTTCGGCTCGAAAATTGAATTTTTTCCTAATCAATGCCAGCAAAAGTAGGAGGGTGAGTCAAAAAGTAACAGGACACCTGTGATCGTAACATAGGAAATATAACTAGCAACGTATTCGCACGTAGTACTGCTTGTTAGAATATCAGCGCCGTGAAAATGGTGGTCTTTAAATTTGCTGCAGTTTCGTGTGCCTCCTACAGTTACGAAAAATGGCGACTTGATTGCACCAAGGCACGGTCGTGTTTGTTGATCCGTTTTTTTGGCCGAAGATGGCGTGAACGGCAATGCAATTTTTCGCCGACTCAGGGCAGTTTATGAATAGCACCGTGTCGAAAGAAGCAATGTTTACGAGTTGGTGCGAAAGTTTCAAAGTGGAACGGCGAGTGTTGCAGACGCGGCGCGTTCGGGCCGGCAACACTAGTCGAACGATGCGACACGCAGTGGAGGTGTCGATATCGAGTGTATCGATCACGACTTGGAAGGACCCACGCCCATAGAACAGAAGAGTGCAGCAGATCCGCAGCAGTGGCTGTATCGCGTAGTTCCTCTTCGTTCTGCGCTCTACAGGGTGTTTAGAAAGTCACTCCCTATTATAAAATTGTGATAACGTTTGTCATTTTTTGACTGGAAGTACGGTCCTCCTTCATGATCTCGAGGTGGTGATGAAAGGAGAATGCCTTGGATGCAACATCCCATTTTCTCCATCTCCACACTTGCGCACGATGTCGAAGATTCAGGGTGACATGCACCAGATTCGTTTGACTTCAAACTGAATCGTTTTCTTAATGGGCGTCTATGGGAATAAATTTATCTCTGTTAAACTGATTCCCATAAGGGAACATTGAGATCAGATTAGTTTAGCATAAACGGATCTGGTACATGTCACCCGATGTCACTCTCAATGTTGGCACCATGAAGGTTTACTGCAAACAAATAAATCAATCAAATCATAAAATCCTACCGAATTCTCTTTATTTCTCTTTATTTCCACACAAGAACCATCGTTCTAGTCCAAAAATGACAAACGTTATTACCTCGAACAATAAAAAAAAGGAATGACTTTCCAAAAACCCTGTAGATGGGGTAAAAAAAATTGTCCACCAAAAGGAGGATGGATGCCCCGAAGTGTGAACCGGTACCTCCGCAATACCGTACTGCCTCAAGTCGATCGTGGAACACACGCTCCTGGGCGTCAAGTATCTGATTGGAAAGAAAGTTCTCGGAATTTCTTGAATATCCAGTACAATTTTTTTCCAGAGCATGCTAGAATGTTCTGCGTGTGTTTATAAGTAGGTCGTGTCCTTCGGCATACAACCGTATATTATTACAGCCCTGGTGCTCTCCAGCCATGAACCAGCCCTACCCTCTTACTAAGGAGCAAGTTCGCCTGCTTCTTCTTTATGACTTC
>CAJPEV010002149.1:0-27079 GCA_905338385.1 Darwinula stevensoni | reverse complement strand
CCAACTTTTTCGTAGCGCAGCCGCCAGAGTTCTATTGGAATGGCATCCATAGTTTGCATAAACGTTGGCGTGAAGTGATAGAGGCCAATGGTGATTACATTCATGATTGAGATGATTTTGCTTTTAAATAAACTGGGTTGTAATAATTGTTCATGAAATTCCGAGAACTTTCTTTCCAATCAGATACTTCAGCTGAGTTCGGGCGACCATCTACTGAATTCGCTGTTTATTCACTCTGCTTTTTTTACAGTCACGGAAACATCCAGGACAAAAATAAATAATAAATAAAAGCATCGTCTGTGGACATAGTGAAGCAGGAAGAAAATGTGTCGAGCCAGCGGTATGTTCCTCTTCGGTTTCATCAGGGTCATCGTAGCATTAAACTAATACGGAATTTAATGCTACGTCAGACTGATTTCTTTTCATGCAATCCACATTAAAAATCTCCGCTAAAGTAGCTTCAACTCCACCTCTAATGGAGATTTAAAGCTGGCATTAGGCTAAAGTCAGTTTCATGCAATCCACCCACTATCCTTACCAGATGAAATATCCCTACAATTTGTCTGCACGCACGGCAGGGTAAAACTCATCATGACTGCATCGAAAAGTAGACAAACTAACATGCAGGGAGTTTCAAAAGTCCGTACTCATGGGTATTTTGAATTAATTAAATTTCTCAATGAATGAGTGCACCAAAATAAGTATAGAAACAATAAGAAATATTCAGAGGGGGTTATGTACCAGGATTGATATGTGTATGCAAGTTTATGGGATGCAATTTGAACATTTAATGAAATGAAGGTAAATTAGGAAATCTGCCCGAGTCCGGACTTTTGAAACCTCCTTGTACAATGAGCTTTCTGAGGCAAAGAACGAGTCACTCACAAGTAGACATCATGATATAAAGAGCGCTAGATTGTGATGGGCGAGTTTGGAGCGCCATTACGAGAGAATATGGGATCATTGATGAAGGAATGTCTAATTCCAACAAATAAAAAAAACTGTGAGTATGTATATTCACCTTTTTGTAAATCATCAGAATTTATCAATTCTGGTGATATTATAAAAGCCCCCAATATTGCATAGGCATTGGGGCAAGATTCAGGAGTCAGGAGTCAGGAGAGTTAGTGATATCAAGAGGCGATTTCGCCCATTTCGATATCACGTGTCGAGGTCGAGCGTTCCTTAATTTTAGGGTAGGCCTAACCCTCTTAAAGCTATATATTTTTGATTGTCAGATAAACACCTGACAATCAACTAACAGATTGGAGGTACAGTGCTGGGCATAATGGGCCGTCTTCAAGACATGAGTTTACTTCAGGTTTTCCTTTGAAAAAAAGAATTGCTGTAACTTTTGTGGTAAAATGCTTAAGGAAGTGCAGTGAAGGAAGTGCCACTTTTCAAAAGTGGCAAAAACGTATAAAAAGTATGTTCCTGTCGAAATGTATGCCGAGAGAGAATGAACCAATATTTCCATTGAAATAATCACACCAATTATTTATCGTGTGCCTGACTTCAAATCCCTTCTAAATCTGTCCTGAGGGGTCTTATTTGAAAAATAAGATATGCATTTAGAAGTCTAACAGGTACTTCTGCTCCAAGTTTCAAATTTCTTTAGTTCTCTCCATCTTTGAATCAGAAAAGTTTCCGGAAAAGGTATCTTTTGCAAATAAAATATGCCCTCAGGGGTTTTACCTAAATATTAACATTTTTTTTTACTGAAATCAGTACTCGGAGAACAACGTGCATGCCAAGTTTCATCCTTATTCGTTTTCTCTTTTTGCTGGTGCAAAAATATCTTTGAAAAAGCTGACAAAGCCAAAAGTTGTGCCCTTGGGGTATGCACCACAAAACTGGAATTTTTTTCTGAACTCATCATCAGCCCAGTTATTGTTGTGCCAAGTTTCATATTTCTATCTCTACAATTCAGTGGACAAAAAAAAATTATTTAAAAACCTCACCCCCAAAAAGTGTGCCCCCAGAGCATGCATCTGAAATTTGAAAATTTTCCTGAACTTTGTGTCTCAGTAGGCACGTCCATGCCAAGTTTCAGTTTTCCATGTCTCTCCGTTTGACAAGCAAATATAAATCATTGAAAACATCTCCCCCCAAAAATGGGTGCCCCTAGGGCATGTACCTCCACAGTCGGATTTTTTCTGAACTCTGCATCCAAAAAGGTACACGTGTACCAAGTTTCAGATTTCTAACTTCTCTAGAACATGGTTAGAATTAGCGTCAGTCTGTCAGTCACGATCATCTATATGCTGTACTAGCGAGTTTGGCTTTGACTATGGTCGCGTCTTCGGCGCTCTATTACCTTGGATAGTGATTAATTCATTCATTTTTTGCGAAATGGGAAACACGTATTTAAAGTACGTCCCCATTGAAATACGTGACATATGGGGTCGAAAGTCTTCATTTTTTTTTATCAAACTCATTACCTCTATGATTCTATGTGTGCCTAACTTGAAATCTTTTCTTGTGACCCTTTTTGTAAGGGTGGAGAATACATTTTAAAATACTTCCATCCAATAATCTACGCCAGGGGTGTCAAGCTCAAATTGGTCGGCGGGCCGCATTCCTTATCCTGGAGATGCCTGCGGGCCGCACCCATACTTTTGCACCGAAATTTTTGTTAACAGTCAATCCAAGCGGAAATTTCAAGAACAGGCGGCGGGCCGGATGAATCACCTCCGCGGGCCGTATGTTTGACACCCCTGATCTACGCTAAGGAGACATATTTCAAAATTAGGATTTTTCCTCTACTCAGCCATCAAACAGGTACTTCTCAGGGAAGTTTAAATTTTCTGTCTCTTTTTTGTTGGATCAGAAAAAAAAATCAAGAAAATGGGACTGGAGAAAAGTGGAATAATGGGTTTTAACGAAAATTTTTTTCTTTCGAAATGTAGACTCAGGGAACTCAGCCTCATACGTTTCCCCTTTTTGCTGGCGGAAAAAAATGTAGTTGGAAAAGCGACCCACCCAAAAGCTCTGCTCTGAGGAGACGTATAAAAAAGTTTAATTTTTCTTTAAATCAACATCACGTCAGTGATGCGTGCGCCAGCTACTTTTCTATGTCTGCTCGGTGAACTACATGCCCACAATGTTTCAATATTATACGTTTGCCCTTTTCGCTGGTGAAAAAACATGGAAAAGCCGACCCACCCAAAAGTTATGCCCGGAGGGGATGCCCCATGAAAGCTGAATACTCCCTCAGCTCAGTAATATCATGTCACTTATACGTGTGCCAAGTTTCACCTTTCCATTTCTGTCCAATTCGCCACGACATTTTTTTTCCTTCAAAACATCGCACCTCGAAAAAATTCCCCAGGGGATGTATCGAGACTTAACATTTTTATTTAACTCTTTGTCTCAGTAGTCACATTCACGCAAAGTTTCAGCTTTCCATGTTCATCAGTTTAACTGAGGCAAAAAAATTGATTGAAAACATCTCCCTTTGAAATTTGTGCCCCCAGGGCATTGACTTCTAAAGTCTGAAGATTTCTGCAGCATCCCAATAGGTAGTTATGTACCAAGTTCATCTTTCCACACTAGCTTAATACGCCTGGGCAACAAAAAAAAAATACTTGAAAACATCGGCTCACAAAAATATGCCCCCAGGGCATGAATCTAAAATTTTTCATTTTTCCTGAACTCATCATCTCGGTAGGCACGTCCATGCCAAGTTTCAGCTTTCCATGTCTCTCCGTTTTACTGAAGCAAAAAGAATGTTATGGTGGTGGAATGAGTAACGGGACATGGAAGGCAAAAAACGCTAAAGGAAAGCCAAGGAATGGCCGGGAATTGAACCCGGACCTTCTGATTGCCATTTAGAGATGCTACTACTACACCACCGAACCCAGGACATGCAGTTGGCTCTCTGAATGCCATCCTCATCTGTCATGAAATATATTTAAGAAAAACGTTTCCCCCCAAAATTTGTACCCCCAGGCATGTACCTCCAAAGTGGGATTTTTTCTAAACTCTGCATCCCAAAAGGTACATGTGTACCAATTTTCAGATTTCTAACCCTTCTAGAACATGATTAGAATTAGTGTCAGTCAGTCAGTCACGATCGTCTATATATATTAGATACCTTGACATCAGCACTGTGTCAATCCCTATAAGACATTAGCATTCTATTCAGTGTCATCACACCTGTTGCAACATATGTCCTCATACTTGCACATTCGATGGATCCCCCAACTGCTCATTATCACCCCTTTGCTTGGCTTTTTACTTCCAGGTTCTTGGTGCAATGAGCTGCCTAGTTTCTGAGTGTGAGAAGCAGGCCAAGACGGGCAGGTGTCGTGTGTCTACCAAAGATCTTATTCAAAGTGTGCTATTCTTCTGTCATTTCTTGAAGATGTATCTCCAGTTTCATCCTGCATCATCCTCTGCCCTGCGAAAGGGTCAAAGCTCCTCGGGGGAATCTCTGAGAGATCTTGCAGACAAGATCATCAACTACACTGCTGTTTTGAAATCCCTGGATGGAGCCTCTTTGACATACATCCATTCCATCCTCATTGCATGCACAATCAAGTTTTGAGGAGAACCTTGGTGTGTAGCACCTAGAGAAGGCAAAGGCTTTTGCCAATGAGATCTCCTAAATCATTTTCCCACAGAATGAGTCTGGTTTTTTGGACATGAAGCATATTTTATTGCTGTCAAAGTTTTGGTATGCCTATGTTTCAGAAATTCCTATTTCTTTTGCACAATGAACAAAGTCTGTTGCCAGTATTGTATGCCTGTGATCCAGAAGTTGCAAGGTGGAGTTTTTTTTTGTATTTTTGTATTATGTATAAATGACTTGGATTTTTTCTAATTAGTTTATTGAATCCATGAATTCCCATCTGGCATTGTTCAACATTTGGTTACTTGAGCTGAAAGCTTCATACTAACATCTCATCTTCATATGTCAACCTCTTAGTTGCATATAATTCTAAGAATAAGTCAAAAGTGTCTAAATTTCTCTAGGTTCAGACTAAATACAATAATTATATGAACTGTATATAGGTGGTGAGAATATCTCACTAGGTCTCAGAATCATGAACAAATGCAATTACTCAGAACTACATATCAATTATATAAAGGAGTAATTAGTGATATGGCAGAGGAATGATGATTATACACTGAAAGAACACTTGTGGAATCATCTTAACAAACAAATCATGTTTCACTGGCTTAGCTTTCTTCAGCTGAGCTTTCAGTTACGGTCAAAAACTGTTCCTTAAGCCTTGTGCAGTGCTGCAACAATTCTGCGCTGCTCAGCTGTTCGTGTGATACTAGCTGCTCCAATCGATGAACCAGTTGGTAGCAACGTCTGTCATAATTCTGATGAATTCCCTCATTGGTGGTAGCTGGTGGCTGAAAAGAAACTCGCTGGTCTGAAGTAATTATCGACCATATTAAATGAGATATTGAAATAGCGCCTACTCTTGTGGGTGTACCAATCTCTTCGGCCAATTGCATGGCCCTGTGAATGACAGAGGATGGGAGCGAAGAGAGCATAGCCATCCTTATGCCGTAGTTCTTGATTTCTGTCACTCCCTTCTTCAGCTTGTGCGTATATCGCAGGCGACCTTCTGGCATCTGGTCGTCGCTGGGGGTCGCCTGACTGCTTTCGGACTCTGCAGAAACCTCCATTGCCTCGAAGGTGTAGCTGGAAAAGCCAATTAATTTCATCATCTTTCAGGAAAGGCTTTTGTAAGGCAGAGTAGAGGATCCCTTGTTTGTCTTACTTGGCAACATTGAAGTAGAGATCCTGGAGCCCGGTGAGTGGTAGGAAGTGGGTTGCAAGGATGGTGAATGCCCGCTTCGTGATTAGTACTTCCGACATTGCCCAGCAGATTCCCATTCCGTCTGAAGTCGACGTTCCTCTTCCAAGCTCATCCAGAAGGACCAGGCTTTTCTCTGTGGCATTGCTTAGTATGTAGTTGGCCTCCAGCATCTGGTATTCACAAAACATAGCCACGGTTCAATGCACATTATACAAGATGATTAAAAAGTCAGTTGTCGTATGTATGTCGTATGTTTTTGGTCTACATAAACGATTTGGATCTCGGCGTAGAGGGTAAGATGAGTAAATTTGCCGACGACACCAATATAGGTTTTACCGTAAGGGGGGAGGGGGATAGGGCGAGCGAGATTTAAGTCTCTTGGATGAGTGGAACAATACATGTCTCATGAAGTTTAATGAAAGTAAGTATAAAGTTCTCCACGTCAGTCAAAATAACGGTAGGTCTCTCGACACGTTCGGCGAGGTTAAACTGGGGGATGCAAACGGAGAGAGAGATTTAGTAGTTTCTATCGACGATGACCTCAAGTTTTCCTCGCACGCGCCAGTGACGGTGGCCAAATGCAACAGGATTCTAGGGTATATTTGTCATTCGGATGCAAATAGGACATCGCGCGTTATTCTTCCGTTGTATGCGGCGCTGATAAGACCCCAGTTGGAATATTGCATCCAGTTTTGGAGGCCTACAAATGAGGGTGAATTGCTGGTGCTCGAGGGAGTACAGAGGAGGGCCACAAGAATGAAAGGAGGTTAGGGGACTTCCATACGAGAAACGTCTAGAAGTTCTGGAACTGCACTCGCTCGAGAGAAGGCTAAGGAGGGGCGATCTCATCTAGGCTTTCAATATAATTAAAAGAAAAGATAATGTCGAGTTTGGTAGGTTTTTCCATTTCGATGGCAGCAAGAGAACGAGAGATAATCAACTGAAGTTGCGGAAACCGTAGGTGCGGCTCAGGAATTCTTCACTTGCAGAGTGGTGAACACTTGGAATGCGATAGATGAGGAAGTAGTGGCTGCCCTTCTGTGACTATTTCTCAGAAGAAATTGGATGCCATGGGCAGGCAAAAATATGGGGAATAATATTGAAGATAGGGACTAGGCAGTAAACAACTAGGATACTCTAAAGAAAAAATAAGAAAAAAAAATCAAAATACAAAAATATTTCACTATGAGAGCATTAGACCTACCTTAAAATTAAGGAACGCTCGATATGGATATGGGTGTAATCGCCTCTTGATATCACTAACTACCTTGAACCTTGAATATGCAATGGAAGCGAAAAATGAGCCACTGTGAGGTCGTCAAAAAAGTGGACCAAAGTACCATTTGTGCCAGTTTTAGTATTTAAAGAAAAAGTCAAAGGGATATGGTTTACCTTTGAAAAGCAGTATTCTAATACTTTTTGAAACCTGGCCAAGGCCGGGCATCGTGAATTCCAGAAGAATCTATGTAATAATACCGTTGTTTGTCTGTTGGTCCGGGAACTCCTCCTCTCCCACTAATCAGATCCGGACGTATCCGGTATCGAAGGAAAATCAGGATCCTCAGAAAGTTATAGATCCCATTTTCATCGTTTTGCCACTAAAACTGACAAATATGTTGACACACAAGGTTAAAAAAAGGGGGGTCCCAGTCAGTGGCTCGGTGGAAACGTGTCGGGATCTGGTGATGTAGGATCAGGTGATGTAGGGTTCGAAACCAGGCGGAATTGCTTCTATTTTTCTTGAGGCCACTGCGTTCTTCGCGATCGGAGGCCACCGAGCAGGAAGCATTGCCGTCTATGTATGTGAAGCGTTATACAATCTAATGGTGAATGCCGAACCTGAGCGTTGCTTCCCTGAAGTCACAATGAGGTAGAGTTGGGCGCGGAATTCTACGTCATAAGCGAATGAGAGAAGCCAGAAGTGGACAAGCCGATAAGGCGTTTCGTACAATCCCTGGCCCTTCATCCCGGACTTCAGCAAAGTTCTCCCCATCGTTCACTACGGCAATGTGTGCACCATCATTATTGCTCCCCTGAAATGAAGCTCTCTTTGGCAACTATTCGAGATTCTAAAAAATATCAGTGAACATAGAAGCGGAAGGGGAGCAGATGGAGTTCTCAGAATGGCTTTTGTATCTCGGAGAAGGGCGCCTCCCGATTTTGAATGAGAGCTCCGATAACTCGGCTGCACTACCTCAACAATGGGCTGTTAATGACAGTATCATAGACAATGTCTATGGCAAAAACATCGTTTCTGAACATCTTCATTCAATACGAAATATGGCCATTATTTGCCCCAAGGATGAAGAGGCACTTCAATCGAACGAGACATTTCTAACAGGAGTAGCGGGGGTACCCAAGGCTGTGGAGTAGGTATCAACTCGGTCGTATGTGATGGTCCGGTGATGAGCAAAATAATTGAGCAGTGGAATTTCTTAACAGCTGACCCATCTGGAATGCCACCTCACAAGTTGAACTCAAATTTGGTGCCGTCATCATGCTCCTTCGCAACCTCAACACAAAACAAGAGCTATGCACGGAATGCGTTTAATCGCCCTTCACATGATGAATAACATCAACGATGTCGAAGTGTTGACTCGAGGTGCAAAGGGGAAACGAGTTCTCATAGTAAGGATTCACCTGACTCCTTCCAACACGAACATACCATTCACTCTAGAGCGCCATCAGTTCCCGATTCGACTGGCTTTTGGCATGACTATCAATAAGGCGCAGGATGAAACCTTCGACAGAATAAGGATCTCCCTACCAAAGTGAGTGTTCAGCCATGACCATGTGTGGCTCTCTAAGGAGTATTTTCTTTTGACTGCGTCAAGTTGAAACTGCAAACATCCTCTATAAGCAAGGTCAAACGAGAAATGGTTTACACTTTGCATTGGATGTTGTTCACAGGGAAATGCTGCAGTATATATTTAATCCGTTCTTTATTTAAAATAAAATGCAAAATTGTACTATCAAATAAGCAAATGATCAGCTTTGAACGCGAATACGACATCTGCCACAAATACATTGCGATCGCATGCACCATCGGTTCCTGCCAATATCTTCATGTCGGGTCATTTGACCGGGTACTGGCTTGTGAATAAGTAATTTTCCATAGGTTATGCAATTTTACATTTTTTGTTCTGCTGTGTGATTCGCAGAAATTTATATTTCTTTAATATCCAAAGCCGTTTTTTCCCTGGGTGGAAAGCTAATAAAAATCATACACGAATCGATTTTGACCATGTAAAAATATGTGCAAAAGATGCAGTCAGATTAAATGATCAATGAGTTAGACACTCTCATATCTTCCTGGATTCCTTTGAGCAGGAAATCCCCCGTTTTGCACGCGAAGCGCAACGCGAGCCAATGAAAATTTATCCATTTTTTTTATTTATCCATCAACCCCGGAAAATCTGTACAAAATCAGGAGTTGCAGAATGCCTAGCTGTTTTGTATTCATGCATGATCGGTTCAAACTGTGGCAATGGACCAGAAATTCGTCATCCTTTAAGTCTTGTTATTAAAAACATTTGTCGTCCCTTCTGGATAATACGAAATCCGATGGCAAAGAAATGGATTTCGCACTGTTATCCGTTAGTAGGTGGCATAATATAGTCGAGAAGTAGACAATCACACGAGTATATGCAGTCTACTATAAAATCGTTAGGATAATTTCAAATTCCTATCACTTTCTTCAAGGGAGAAATTTCGCACTTTCTCCCTTACTCTTAACAGTCAGTAAATAGCAGAATGTTATTTACGTGAATGCTGCGTGACCCCACCTACCCCTGGCCCCGACTCCAAATCTTCCAGCCTGGCAGCACCTTTCTAGGTTGCAGCGGGATCCAGAAAAGCTTAAATCTTCCTTGAGCGCATTCTCATGTAAGAAATCCTCTCACTGCCTTTGATAGAAAGGACATGAATCACAGGGATCCGGATTCATTAGGAAATACTGATTGGTCACTAGTGCGACCTTCGCTACGAGAACACCTTGAATGGGTTTTCAAGGGCAATGAATTTTCCACTTTAACCATACAAAGAGGTTACATACAAAAACCCATACAAAAAGGGACCTACAGTATTTCGGTCTGTTGCTTTCGGTTTCAGCTGTAATATTATGTAGGTAAAATCACTGGGGGTGGCTAACATATGTAACTGCGAAATGAAGATAGCAGAAAAGTTGACCACTTCCCAGGACAGGGTTATGACAATGTGGAACAACCGTATTTGCCCTTCTCACCATTTCCAACAAGAGTTTCATCCAGTGCACTTCACTATCCAGCCCAACCCCTGAATCTTGCTACGTTTACAATCGCATGATTTACAGCTGCGAGTAACACGAGACTCATGTTTGCTTGGGGCAATTCGTAGTCTAAACATTCACGTCTAAACACATGAACATTCTCGCTGCGCACCATTTCCCTGTCCCTGTTGTGCCGTTATCCCATAAGTGATACGGAAAGGAAGCTGCAGAGTTTCATATACGCAGGTGAGGGTCTTGAAGCATCAAACTTACAGCTATCTATTTCATATATTAATGACACCCATTCATCTCCTTGTGGGGACTGCGTACATTTTAATAATTAAAATACGTAATTACATGATTATTTGAACGATTCTTAACTGAAGCTTCACTCGGAGTGGCACTTCCCAAGGGAAGTGCCACTCCGAGTGAAACGTAAGAATGTATCTCAAACGTAAGAATTTCGTCCCAAAACTATAACAGTGATGAGAGACCTTCTTTGACTACGGGCCGCAAGTGAGCCTTTAAGGTTCCCGGCAGGACGCTTGCATTTTTTTCTTACTGAATTACAGGCTTTATATGCTTGCTAAGTACCAACATAAATCCCAAGCCTAAGTTATTAAACCAGGTATTCAAATGTATATGCTAATGATGTGCAATTAAGGAAATTTTCACACCTTTTTATTAAGCAAAATACAAAGCAAGGCGCTTTCTCAGAGGGCAATGATAATCTATCCACGTGTGCTGTAGTACTGACGGCAGATGAAAGGGAAAAATTCAGTTGCCAAAGCCCCCCGGGCTGCACACCAGGGCCTCGTGGGCCACGGGTTGCTCATCACTGCTAGATTTACTTCCATAACGTCTGTGAAAGCGTACAATCTTGTTCGAGACCAAAAATGTTTCCTAATTTTCTTGCTAGAAATCCAATGTTACGTTTCTGTTCCAACCAGCTTCGCACATTCGTCCATTAGCTCGTCTCTAATGCAACAACTTTCAACATACAGTATTCAGTTGGAAACAAAGAGAGAAGATCTGGAAGGCAAACATGGAAATCAAAGACAGAAAAATTAGAATTTCATGAAGAAACGCTTATGGCTGAAGGGAATTCCGTCGTTATTACTTCCCAGGTAGAATCAATCGAGTTTGCAGAGCAAGGTCCAATGGGCTCGTCGTACCTCATCGTCCTTGTCCTCATCCTTTCGATACAGCAGTGCATTGGAGATGTAAGTCAACTCTACTGCATCATTAAATACAGTGTCCCAGAAACCCCGCCCCAGGTGTTGTGCATTATTATGTAATTTATTTCTGATGGAAATGAGTTTTGCATCATTCGAAAACCTAGCCTTTTCTTAAGAACTGCTGTTAAACCTGACGGTTTGCGATTACTGGTTGTAGGGTTTTTTGAAAGAGAAGGTGTATGATACAAAATCCGTAACATCACAGACCTCATCAGCGCTTTTCACTTAGTCTTATTCTTTGCCGGCCAAGGGTGCGCGCAGAATGTCTCTCTCTCCCGTTGTAGGGTTAGGGATGGCATGGAGAGCTGCGATGGTACATATTGGGTTCGGTGGTGTGATTGTAACACATTAGACCGACGATCAGGAGATCCCGGGTTCGATTCCAGATTCGTTTTCTTTTGTCCTCGTGTACCATCCGACTTCTTCCCCCCACCCGCCCCTCCCCGGACTATTAGGTTATATTGATCATATTGGTATTGTTATTGTGACGGATGAGGATGGCATCGAGAGGGTCGACTGAATGTCCGGGGTTCGGTGGTGTAGAAGTAGCACACCTGACCGGCAATCAGGAGACCCGGGTTCAATTCCTGGCCGTTCCTTGGCTTCTTTCGTCCTCTCATGCCTTCCGTCGTCCAATTCCCCTCCGTAACATTATTAAGGCTATTAAAGACTGAAAAATATGTGTTCGATTCTTTTAGAATATAGTTAATACCACATCAGCATGTGCATGGTTCCCTGAAATAAAAGTTTCAGTATCAATTGGGAACAATTTTGCCATTCCCTGTGTCTTCGTTGAAAACCCATGGCCTCTTGCACCGAAATCTGAAGATGAGAGAGGGGGGGGGAGATTCCAAGAAACTTTAGTTTCCGATTTCGTCAATCTCCCCGGTTGGAAAATCTCTGAATTTCTCACATGCACAAGGTGGTCCAAAAAAGGGCACACTTTTCAATGCCAAGGCGTGATGCTTCCAAAGGAAAAATTTTTCCGGTTACAAGCAATAGAGAGAAGAAAGCCTCAGTTACAAAATGCTTTTTCCAGATATGAAATACCTAAAATGATGACTTGTACAAAAGTTATTGAGTTTCGGTTACGAAAAATCGGCGTTGGGTTCACCGAGCCCATACAGCGGCAAGCACATCCATTCATCCTTGCAAGGCCTGCTAAAGTCATCGTTTTCCTTTCCTTCCTTAGGAGTGTCGGGCCGTTAAGGGGATGTTGGGTCTAGTTGATGAGTGAGACGTCGATTTATCATAACATTTATCATAACATATCATAGCATTATAGTAGGTAGCTCTTAATATGTCTAGACTCTTCGGACCTTATGCATGGGATATTGTGCAGTAATGCCAATAATAACCCAAATAATAAAATCTGATTCAAAAGCGACTCAAAGTGATACGGAATATCCCAAATATACCTGATTTAAAAGCAATTATCCTAGTATGACCAACGCTGTCCTAAATTATGCTAGTTACAGTATGGACCAAATTCATCCAATTCACCCACATTTGTATTTTTGAAACACTGGGTGAACTTTAATCACTGGCTATTTTGTCAGCTTGGTTGCTTTTGGAATATTTTGATTAAATACGATAATTCAACATTGGTTGCTCGATTTCACTGTGCATGTGTGGGTGACATTAATTTGATTCCGTGAAATGGTTTCTTTTAGCACCGCATTCATCTTTGATGAAGGTGGCTGAGTTCCGAACAGTGTTGCACGGCAGCGACACATCCACTATAATCCTTAGTTTTCTAACTTTCGAGACTGCATTTTATTATTCGCCATCTTTCTAGGAAACCCCGATCAATGCAACGTCTGCACTGAAAAGGAGACACCCGGACTTGGAAAATATGATTTCGGTTTGGATAGCCATATCTCTGGAGCACGCGAAGCACATCGATCAACTCAAGGCTGACTATGATCACCTGCTGCAAGACAACAAAAACCTGAAGCATGAAAACGAAAACTTGAGACTTGACAACGAGAACCTCAAGTCTCACCTACAAGAGTATGGGCGTGTTAGAGACGATGCAGTACTTCGGCTAAAACACATGGAAGAAAGATTCCAATACATGGAGGCAGTCGTGCTACAAATCAGTGAGTTCAGATATTCTATGCTACGAATGTTACACTTATTTTCAGCAATTTAAACTATCGAAACCCATGCGACAGCTCCCCAAACGTGCCAAGCATTTGCAAATTTAGGGATAAGACGATCAGGAACCTACTTGGTGGACCCAGACGGAGCTCTTGTCGGCGATCCACCTATAAAAGTTTTCTGCGACATGGAGACAGGTAAGCAATTTTAAAGTGCTTGTTCCAGAGTTGGCATGACAGATTTTGCCTGTACTAATATTTTTAATGGATTATCGATAATTTAAGATCCAGTATCGACGATTGTTGAACATGATTCCATGAAGAATGATACAGAAATAGACCATTGCGCTTCTCCTGGCTGCTACGCTAGAAAAGTTACCTATGATGCATCGATGAAGCAGATGGTGGCATTGATGGATCAGTCGCTTTGGTGCCACCAACGAATCAAAGTGAGTTCAACCTGATTAACCATTTATTTTCTTTCGGTAAGAAACCTGAATTTAACCTATGTGGCTTTCAAGTACTGTTTCAGTGAAAATTCTTGTGAAACCAAAGTGAAAAGATGATGTTTGGTGTGATGGTGCTATTAGTTACGTTTCATCATTGACTTTTCCCTAACAGTACGACTGCATTTCGGCAGCCCTGAGCACTGGAGCCATACATTATGCATGGTGGGTGGATCGCCACAGTGATGCTCAGTTTTACTGGCATGGATCGAACGCAGGAGAACACGTTTGCAAATGTGGACTCACCAAAGACTGCGTTGATCAGAACCTTCAATGCAACTGCGATGCAGAAGCTCCTCTATCGAAATCGGATTCGGGAGAAATAACTAATATAATGGCACTGCCAATCGTGGAGGTTCGATTCGGGGTGCTGCAGTTTGAGGGCCAGGACGCAAATTACACTCTGGGAGGGTTGGTTTGCAGGGGTCAGTCTCCTTCGTCAAAAAATCCGGCAAAATCATGTTCATCCTTGCGCCGAGCTGGAAACCCTCGTTCAGGATACCATATGATCAAAAGGAAAGATGGACGGTTGGATATAGTCCTCTGCCAGATGGATTTAGAGGAGAGCGATCCGGAGTTTCAGGTGGAAACCGGTGCCCGTATCCCAGAAAGAGGAGTTTATTTCGATGCGTATAGATCAACCGATTTCGGCATTGCAGGCACAATCACGTTTGCTGGGACAGAGGTGAACCTTGGAAATGCAATGGAACCGGACAGTGGAATTTTTACCGCACCCTTGGATGGGATATATGCTTTCCATTTTCATTACCTGACTCGTACCACAAAAGACGGTAGTCGAATTGAGACGAAACGGAAAAACTCAAGGACGATTGTACTCTGAAGGAGAGGACAGCAAGATGCCTGGGCAATCCATTCTCCTTGATCTGAAGAAGAACGACACAGTCTATGTCTACATGGAATGGGGAAATATTGTTGCAACAGAACGACGTCATGCCCATTTTGTTGGGTATTTGCTGCATCCTATGTGAAAAAGGGAGCGGATATCAAAAAATCATTATACTATGTTGCAGTCTGCCGCGTACTTAGTGTAGCACGGTACTTTATGACTTGAGGACACGATTGACAAATGACCTCGACACATGAAGTGAAACTCCTGCTCTCGTGACAATCATTGGAAACATCTAAAATAAATGTTACATGCATATGAAGCTAATTATCTACATTTGCCAATGCATAATGCATCATTTTAAATTTTCCTTGAAATGCCATTGTTTTCCTGGAAGACTGCTTGCCATCACAATCTGGTAACTTCATTTTCTTTCGTAAAGCCCCTCTTCCATTCGTCCATTTGAATTTCTTGATGGATAGTTCACAGACTGTACATTATTCAAGAATCAACGCGAAAGTGCTTCATCCCTTTCTTCGACGTTTTCCTATTGCGCAATTCCACCTCCTCGAACTCCTTTCTGAGAGCATCTAGAGCAGTGGTTCTCAACCTGGGAGGTGTCCCCCCCCTGAATGCATGAAGGTTCAATGGGAGTAAAAGGAAGGTTGAGAACCATTGATCTAGAGAAACGAGGTGTCATACTTCTCACTCTCCTAACACGGAATCTCTAGCAAATCGAAGAGCCGTCTCCCCGGGAAACAGGATCTCCTATCTTGAAATTGTACACTCAACGGCAACGTTTTATCCCCCCCCCCTTCCCCATATTTCCCCCTCGGTAGGTCCACCTGGTGGTTTTCGGAGGAGATAGCCTAACACAAACGAATACATGGACTTTTAAATTGAAATATGTACCTTATCCGTCGTTGGCGGTACACAATTTCAATTTTAAAACTGAAATTAATGCGTACATATTAGATAACCGCAAATATGCTGAAAGTTTCTGAGTTATTAATTAATTGCCCTTCGGTTCCCCTCCAGACTATTCCAAACAGTGGTAGATGGTACCTTCAACCAGACTAATCGGTAATATATGTTGACACCAGCCGCAGGAGTAGCTGGGATCAGAATAAATAGTCCTCTACTTGGTCCTAATGTAATTTAAGTGATGAAAGAAACGTAGCGAAAACGTTATTTGCATATTCCATTAATCCTGAAAAGAAAGTTTAATTGAGCTTTTCTCTTGGAAATAACCAATTCGCTTCCTTGATAAATTCATGTAGTTCAGGGAACGCATACTTTAAACTGTTTTTGATCAGTCTAAATTTTGGAAATTAAAAAGTCAATAGAACGTTCCCTAGGACGTTCATGGAACGCTGGCAATAACTTAAATGAAACGGTGATTGAACACGTTCGGTTGCTACAGGGGCGGTAGTCACTGAAGATCATGGTGACTAGTTCTATGAAAACAGAACTTTTCGCTTCCTCCGGTTTGAAGCGGGTTTACCTGATACTAGTTATATACGAACTAGTCGAAAGCCCACGTTCACACGGGCGTATAGACGGTGAGCTTCGATTTCGTTCACCGGATTTTCACGGGGGAAAAATTAAAATGAAAATTTAGGCAAAAAAATACTGATAAGCCCGCAAGGACCCAGAGGGACGGAACTAAGACGCACTCAGGCATGAGCATGCACAACATACACGCAATTTCAATTGTAACTATGACGCAATATTATATTGGAAAGTGCACCCATTCGGCACAACAACGTCAGGTCAACGTTGAGGTAGGACTAAATTTTCAACGTAGCAATGATGCCATAATGGTGGATTCAATGTTGACGCAATGTTGAAATGAAACAGAGTTAAACGTTGAAAATACGATCATGTGTCACGTTGTGCAATAGTAGAATTTTCAACGTTTGGGCATCCTCCTTTTCCTAAGCCCGAACACGTGCTGACACTGATTAAAGCTTGAAAATTCTCTATAGACGGCAATTATGCAACAGAAGGGTCCTTCCGAGTAACTTCCTTCATCGGACCAGGACTCGAGTTTAGCACTCGAGTGACACAACTCATTCTGACCAGCAAAGGAGATACGTCCCTGGCATCACCTCCAGATTCATCGATTCATGCAAAAGGAGAGCCAAAAATACACTCGCTGGCCGGTTAAAACATTGCCATTCCGGAAAGAGACATTACAGCCCAAATCACGGTGCGCCGTGAAGTGATGCAGAGAAATTAAGCACGCCCCTCGGACCGTTTTGCCAGAATTTGCCAGTCTCCTCCTGCCCGGTTGCCTCCTTGAAGGAGTCTACCTAAGAATTCCAAAGCCTTCCCTCAAGTTGTACGTGGGAACAGATAGTGTACTACAGCAGAAACACAGGGAACGTTATTTTTTAGGGCACCAGGGTAGGAAGTGCTAAATTGGCGGTTAGGCGCCATCTCGAGTCGATTGATAGAACCTATTTTCTGTCGAGATGATGATGAATAACTCCATCTGGAAACAATATTGAGACTATGACGAAGGCAAATGTGAAAAATGAACTTGAATCGAATTATTCTTCGACGATGTCACACCATCTCAACCTTTTTTTCAATGTTGCCCCAGCATTGTTGTGCAGAATTGGTGGAATATCCGTGGCACCCAGGCTTACTATGGGTCATTGAAATAGATATAGGCCAAACATCACATTCACCCTTACCAGGTCTCACATGTCATGTCATTTTTTTCTTTCTTTCCCTCTTATCTGTTCCAGAGGAAAGAGTAAGCAAAATTCTTAAATCAAATGTGTGCTAATGCCGGTAGCCGATATAATAATAGACCCATGGGTGATGAGAACGACGAACACCTCTTAGTACAACTGGGAAGAAATGTGAGCTTCGATATGAAGTCAAGTGTAGAAAACTGTTGCAGTACAGTAGTCTCGAAGCAGTTATCTAGACCGTACAGAGATTGCGCCAGTGCACTTTCAACTCGAATTGATCATAACAGGATCAAATTTCAACATGTTTGCAATATAAACACGCATTATATCAAAGAATATCAAAGGTATTTAAAATGATGCATCACACAGGAATTTGCGTCCAAAATTAATTTGAAAGGTCACTCGTGTCAGGTCACAGGTGAACTCAGAAAGAAAATATAAAATGAGTTCGCCCACCTCCAAAAATGTATTTAAAAAATGAACTTTCGGTGATGAAAATCGGTCTAGATAGGTCTCGGAAACCTCGGAGACGTTTACCGGACAAAATACTGTCGTACAGACATCTGCAACTGATTATGTAGGTAGAAAGTCATCTATCTCGACTCTCTCTCTCATCTCGACTGTCAATCATACAGGGGCCACGTCGCCTGTATGATGGATAGTCGAGAATCGTGGAGGTAACTCATCTGATGAAGACTTTGGAAGTGTAGTCACCCCAGAGAACCCAAATTCGTATCTAGAAGATAGGTTTTTTGTTGATGAATCTCAGAAAGGTATTCGCATAATGGTGACACTCGATGGTCACTCACTCGACTAGATAGAATATCAGGGCTCGCCTTATCTATAGTCATTGCGACGCCAAGAAGCACTTTCGCTCTGTCAACATAAATATAGCCTGCACAGGTTCTAAGTCTGTTGACATAAGCCCTTCATGAATATGCATGATTCATTAAGGGGCTAGGGAGAGGAGATCTACCTGTGATACCCAACACGGACTTTCTGCGGCGTAACATTTTCCCATAATGTGCTATTTAGCCGCGACAGGTTTCCTCAAGGTATAGACGATAAATGAATTAATGGGATAATTAATGGAGTGGTAATTAATGGGGTAGTTGGGATACTTACCACGCATGAAGTTCATGCATGGATCAACCTGATGCATGAAGCTGATACTTCCATCTTGTTGGCCTACATGGAAATGCACCCTAACAACTGCTTGAGATTGCCACCAGTGAACTCATATTGGCAATGCCTCGCAGTTAGACTCTTAACAACGGCTGTATTGTGAAGTGACTTGAGGAAACAATTTGGCACTTTCAGTGGCGCCGCTCTCGTCCCTCTTTCCTCTGGCATTTGGCAATATTTCTCTTAATTGCCTCAGCTGACGAAATTTAAACTTTGCTCGAATTTATGCGCGTCTTTAGGAATTTTTCGGTCACGATTCGGCAGTAAAAATTGTATAGGTGACCGTTTCGAGGGGATAATATGAGACCACACCCGTCCTCTTCGCCCTGACTCCTATCACGTGAGGCATTGAGACATGCTGACAGGCCCCATCGCGACAAAGGCAATTTTCGTGAGTACAGAAACTCTGACGCGGCCTCTGTACGAATATATCCCTTGCCAGGAAATCGACAAAGTAGACGAAATAATAAACTGCCAAAAGACACGGACCTCAAGACCATTACTTTTTCGTGGATAGTCGTTCGACTCCTTCAACAAAGAACCAGCACACTCGGAGAAAGCGAAAAAAAACAACATTTGCCCTCCATCTTTAAAAGACCCTCGGAAGCAGCAACCAGTGATCTCCGCAATTCATCGATTCAGTCGGTCATCGATTGGAATCCACCGGATCGTGTCCCCCCTTTGGGAGAAGGCACTTATTCGACTCCATAACTTCAGTCGCCTTAATCGGGAGAAGCGAAGGAGCGACGAATAAGAACAGAAAGGAAAGGGAGCATATATCCAAAGTATATGGGGTCATTTTCTATGGTGATACTAGCAGGGTAAATTAGAGCCAATGCTGTCGGTATCGTGCGCCAATCATGTATAATCGTATAATTTATTGCCCGTTAACGACCTGCAGTTCTTGCAGGGACGACTCACAATCGATGCTTCAGTTGCCATGCGACTCCTCCGACAGCCTAGATCATATTAGTCAATTGAACTTAAAGGTTAACCGGAGGAACAACAGGCATTATCCCTCGTGGCTCTTGGCAGTTTATTATTTCGTCTACTTTGTCGATTTCCTGGCAAGGGATATATTCGTTCCCCCCCCCCCCCCCCCCCCCCCCCCCCCCCCCAAAAAAAAAGGGGAAAAAAACATTAAGTTTAGAAGTAATTTAAGGCATATTGCGTCTTGGAATCGGGAACTCTTATTAAGGATACATGCAAGGCGATTATTATTTGCCTAGTCCATGGGAAAAATAACGATAAACGATGGGGAAATGTTCTGCACCATCATTATACCTGTTTATTTAGCAGTTTGAGAAGAAAGAGGGGAGGAAGCAGCATGATCGATTCGCATACAATTGGCCTGCATTGGCCGTTCATTCCCTCTCGTTTCACCTCGCCTCATACGATTTCCTTGATGGAAAACGTGATTTTAAAGTGAAATGTGTGGAAATATATGCAAAAAACTGAAATAAATGAAACAAAATGAGAGCGACTCACTCTTTGGTGGCGGGAATATTATTCCCGGACGAAAAGGGGTAGCCATTGGCGAGGTCGCTCAAGCCGATGGGAGAGGGGCGTGGGAAGTGAAATGCCTTGAGTGGCTATTGCGAAGGAGATCCTAAACTTGCAGAATGCGAGTGAGGTTAGCCATGTGTCCTCGACAGGAATGGTCGGAAGCCTAGGGAGGCACGAAAATTGCGTTTGGCGAGATCTGGAGCTTTCGAAGAATGAATGTATCATGGAAGCGTGTGGAGAGTACTGGAGAGGGTTTTGCGTGAGACTCTGCTATGGTCGTGTCGTCGACGAATTTCTGAATCATCATGTCTTTTTCGGGGTCTTCATGGACCATAACGTTGAAAGGAAATGGACCCAAAATAGTGCCTTGGAGAGCGCTGCTATGTGATTTGCAAGGCGCTAGAAAGGGTGTCATCGATCCTTGTACGTTACGTTCTTCCAGTGAGAAACGAGGCGAGCCATTTTATCCGCAAAGGATGAGTGCCGAAAAATCATACTCTCTTGGCCATTTTTTTTGTTTACCGATAGAGAACATTATTATCGAATACGCGTAAGTATGGGGCATGATGAGGAAATTATACCAGACAAGATGTCTTTGCTTGGAATGGCTCACTTCGGCACATTTTCTGAATGTTTCACGTCCACGGACACGCGATTTTGCGCGCTGATTGAGTGTAGCCGGTGTTCTCACTCCTGTTGTGCCAATTTAAGGCCGTGGGAGTGACGGCTCCACATGCACGAGCAATGCGCATCCGTGAGTTCCGAAACGTTAGCGGATTCGATGCCCGAAACACTGATGTCAGCATCCTCACAGAGAGACCGAGACCTTCGAGATCGCTGGGGCCATTCGATGAACCCACCCCGACCGATCCATCGTCCAGGGAACAAATAAGGAAGGACTATGCACATGTAGCCAAAGTGGGCTGGTGTCCGCTAATGTTGAAACGGGTGAGACGGCTGTCCCACGCCATCGGGATCAACTCGCTCAATCGAAGGAAAATGTACGTAAAGAACATGTCAAAACACGACGCCATCGACATTCCCTTTGGAAAAAAAAGTTGTTTACCCTCAACATCACCGCAAAAACTCTCATACCGGAAAACTACACTCGGACATCGGGCATGTTTCTCACCGACCCGTTGGAGTCTCAATCAGATCGCTACGGCATGTTGAATTCGCTCGTGTCACCATTAGGATCAACTCGACCGCGTCAAAGCGAGTTACGGGCATAAAGAAAGTCGACCCGGCGGTTATGCGATTATGCATTATATCACAGAATTCCAAACGACGGTCGAAATCATTATCGAGCACTACCAACTCACAGTTTACTTTGGAACGGGTCCTACTTTCGAGTGGAAAAATTTCAGCCCGATCCTTGAAACTCCGCTACTACGTATGCAGCAGTGTAAAGTGCTGGCATGGGCACGCAGGAAACGTGGTTGAGAACGATCTTTCGTCTTGCCTTGAGCTTCACCATCATGAATCCACATTTATTACTGCGACATGTTTTTGGACCTTGCACTGCTCCATCGCGGTTCATTACTTCCCGACTCCAAACTGTTAACATGTGGATCGCATCTGAAAATGACTTAGGGCCAGTAAAATAACAGGATCCCGTTAATTATTCCCCTGAGCCGACAGGCGGAAAAGAGTCCTTCTGGTGTTCGTACCCCTCTATTAAAGTACGCAATACAACTTTACCCCTGCAGGACAAAAGATTGTAATTGTTAGCACTGAACTGGTAAGGCATTTCTGCCATAGGCAGCTAGAGCCATTTAAACGGACTGTAAACATAGGATGATATTATACTTTTAAAAAAACCGCGGTTTTTTATGGGCGAAAGTAAGGTTCGTCTATTCGAGGGAAAAATGTTAAGATCTCTGGTTGAACATATAAAATATGTTGAGAAGATTGTCTGGGTTTTTCTGAGAACAATTCTTTTAGCTGTGCATTGACCAGTTACAAAGTTTACAGGTGGATCATCACGCATCAAATGCCATAATGGTCTATACTCCAACATCTCAAAATTCAATTGGAGTTATTTGCCCAGTTTTGGCCTTAAACCGATTTTGACTAATTTTGTGCTTTTTATACCTATTAACCTCACGAACCTCTTTGTCAAGTATCAGCTACATCTAACCGTCCCTTCAAAAGTTATAGCCAATTAAAACAGGGTAGTGGCAATAACAATGTTGTCAGGAATTTAGCATCAGGCGGATGGATTTTGTGCCCCCAACGCTCAACCTCCACCCTACCAATTTGAAATTTCCTTGTCTTGGCCACTGCTCGGAGTACCGACATTCTTTTTTGTCTGCGGGCAATTTTCAAAATAATCCGACCGTCGGCCAAATTTAATTGAATTCTGAGACAGTCAAGCATAGATAATTGCCTCACTCATGGTGGAATTATCCACTTCTAGGCACCTTTAATGCACATCTAAATTGGAATCGCATGACCTAGGCAGGGGTGCTAAAAAAAATGCTGACATGCCTTGACAACACCTTGTAACCGTCCAACTTCCATAGCTTAACCAAGGCACCTTTGGCATTTGTGAAACTGTTTTTCTTCCATTGAAAATGGTAGACCTTTCATTTTTAAAACAGCCCTATATATAAAAGACCGTACCCTCTTACATTTACGGCGAGCTACAATGAATCAATCATGTTGAAATCATTTTTAAGAAAAAAATCTCCAATGACTGATTGGATGATCCTGATGCGACTGTGCCGGTCGTTATAGGGTGACATGAAACCTATCCGAATCTCAAGGGTGTAAGATGAATATCCTTTATGCGCAGACAAAAGAGGTGAGAACCAGTGAGGTACAATGAATATGCTCCCTTGGATCGATCAAACCTTTACCCTCGATGGGGAATGGGGGAAGAGCGGGCATAACTACCTGTTCCTCCTCCCTTTCATGCGCCGACCTCTCCTTCGTTAGTTCCTTTAGTCCAGTGGGTTCGGACAACTGTACGAAGACCATGGGGTTGTGCACGACAATAAGGAATGTCTGGGACGAATTCTGTAGAGACACCCATATAACTAGTATCAACCATGCCAGTAGTGCCACTCACCCGTTTCGGAAAGCGATTTGGTGGGTCATCACCTTGGTTGCCGCTGGGGCAACAGTCTATGTGAGTTCCATGTCAAGTAATCGTCAAGCTAGAACAGAAATTATTTCAATGGCTGAAGTAGGAAAGGTTTTTCTTGAATTTATTTTTAAAATGATTTGCTTTCCTTGGATTCATTCGTGTAGGGACTTTATGAGGTGATAGCTGCTTATCTGAAATTTTCCGTATCGACGACGACATCCATGATCCTTCCCGAAAGCTTGACATTCCCAGCTGTGACCGTCTGTAACCTTTCGCCTTTCCCGTGCTCGAAGCTCAAGAAACTCAACTTAAGCGACTACGACGTGGAAAAGGTACTCACTTAAACCTCTTTCAATGGAGAATCGAGAGTCAACTACGTGCGAAGTCCCTATAACGTAGATGACATGCCCTCATGATAATGATCGCATACAATTGATATGTGACTGAACCCTTTGCAATGCCAATATTCCATTTGGAATATATTCTATCCATATATTTATATTGAACGTTCCTGCGGGAAGATTTCGATTTCAAGGAATCATTTGGGTATTTAGTCCACGGCAACCACATCTTAGCAACAGTCAAGGCCATTAAACACATTCGCGACATCATGCCTCATATTCGGCAGAGATTTGGAAAGGTCCTAAGTGGATAGAGCAGACCTTCAGTCGGAAAAGAGAAGTTGCGTTGAAAAATGGGGTTAGGAACTTAAAGGTCTTTGGATTTAAGGTAATAAGGGAAGATGAAAATCGAACCCCCTGGAATTGAATTCTGGCCTTTAATTATTGTAGAGGACCCCAAGGAAGGGTCTTAGAGCCACTTTTTTTGGCACTCTTAAGTAAAGCACCTGACTGTGGCGAATGGTCAAAGGTCACGATTTGCATACCTCTCTTTGAACGCTTTCGTCTCAACAGTCCCTCACAGTAAATACGTGAAATCTGCGTCATTATTTTTGTCACAGAACAGGCTAAATGATGAGTCCCAAAATGTGTTCATCCCTCCCCACCCCGAGACGCCGTGGCGCCATTTTTGACGATTCGCGCTTCACGGATGAGCTTCTTCCCTCGCTCATTTTCCGTAGAAGCGTCACACCCGAAAAGCATGCTCCAGTTTCTGGAGACCCTCCTCGTCCGTCTTTGTGTTAAAGCGTACGAAGATTCAATTATCCATTTTCCCGAGAGATTCGAAGATAGACCTCAAAACCCCCATATTTTTCCATAGTATTCCAGATTCATGATCATCTCTCGAGAAAGAGAGTGAATTTTAAAATTTCAGCATTCCAATCTCAGAGGACACTTGCAACGGGAAAATTCCAAAACAATTTTTAGATTATATGGCCTTTAAAGAGTGCAATGACCCTCATATTCTCTCTACCTGAGCCGTTGCACTCTCATTGACCTCCCACTTTGTCGAAGCCTATGACCGAGGAATCCCTCTGTTCGTGCCGAGCTCATTGCTTTGCTAGTGGGCTTGTGGTGAATATCATCGCACGGTGTTGCCCATTGCAGGTCACAATTGCGGTGAGTGCACAATTATTTTACCATCGGTTAGTCTTTGTATATATCGATCTTAAGTAATTTCCGTCGGAGGGGAAATGGATTTGAGATGCTTCGCCTGAACTGATCACATGATGGTTCTGCCTCTGACGTCGGAAGGCCGCTGAAGTCATTTACAAGAAGTTCTATTTGGTCAAATACTCTGTTAAATTTCCCTAAAAATTCCGGTTTTTAGAAGTTCTGGTGAAAGAAATTCGTAAGAGAGATTCAACGGAATAACATGCTACTCCGGGCATTTGTAGTTCTTGTACGAGTTAGCAAGATATTGTTTGCAAGTTCTAGGAAAATGTGGGGGGTCTGAAATTAGAAAATGGATCAATTTGAAATTTAGTATCAAATTATACATTAATTTTACATGCTTAACAAATACATATTCGGATTTGGAAGCGGATTTCGTGCTGGAATCATTTCCACAAGACCTGTGGCGTTCGCCGGATTTCATCTGTGCTAAGGGCGATGAAGAAGGGTCTAGAATTTCCCCTTCTGATCCTGGAGGGAAGGGGGGAGAGGGTGCGCAGTTGCATTTAGGGCTGTGTTAGGTGAGCTTGAACCAAAATTACGGGGTGGAGTGGGTTGGAGGGCTTAAGCCCTCCCTCTCTGCGCCACCGCATGAGAGTAATACGTGGTACATGATGAAAGGGTTTTGTAGTTCGCTCAAAAATGGGCCTCTGAGGTTTTTATTTATTTATTTATTTTTTTTTTTTTGGGGGGGGGGGTTTGGTTTTAGAGAACGTTAAAGCGGGGACTATAACTTTTTTAAGTGCCGACAAAAGGTCTACCCACTACCTGGGGAAAAGGTCCCTACGAAAGGAGATAAAAGCTCTACCATCTCTTTTAAACGGTAAGGGAAATAAAAATCTTACTGGTAGCATTTTGTACTTACACGAACCAGCCGCCTGCGGACATGCTTTTTGCGGCCCGATGCATAGTGCATAATGGGATAGGATATAAAATAGGTATCTATATGGCCAGAGACCCATCACAACTCTGGTAATCCCCGAATAACTAGATATAGAATATGAGTCCTTTCACTTGCTTCCCTTAATTATTCCTTCCCCGGGCGGTGCTACATATATCGCGAGGAAGAAGGTTCTCGATGCCAAAGGGTATTTTGGATCGTTGGAATTCCTTAGGGGTGGGGGAGAGGTAATAGTCATCAGCCAATCGCAGCGACCTAACGCCCTCATATGCCCGGAGGGCAAAATAGGGGAGCCTTTTCGTTTACATTCCACGGCCAACGTTTCCACGCGGCCGACTGCCGATAAAGGTTGCACACTCCTGCTGTTAAATATTTGACAGGTGGCAGCCGTTTTCATTGGGGGCTTGAAGCCCCACCGACTCGAGTCTAAATTAGGTCATTAGCCGGGTTAATTTTCTCCGATATTTTAAATATGCCCCAATCGCCTACCACAGTGTTTTACACTGGAATCAGACACTACTTCACCAGACTTCGACAATCAAGCATGAGGAACATCCCATGCATGTGCGTTCGAGTCAAGTGAAAAATTGTGAAACGGAAGCGAAAAACACTGTATGCCTCAAAAAGCGCATGCAAGGCACTCCCCCTTCCTTGGTTATCCCCAGTGAGGCATAAGTATGTGGTGTGAGCTACCGCCCCGCAGTGGTCTATGCGGCATATGAGGTGTGAGCTACCACACTAATTCATGGCGCTGATATTGCCAGTATTCCACACATCCCCAAGTATGAGGTATGAGGTATATGCGGTTCGGTGGCCTACCTGGCGCCGGTATGCCTAATCTGGCATAATCCTTGCTTGCAGATTATGTCTCAAGCAGTTGTCCTTTCTTGCGGATTAGCCAGGCAGATTACCCTTGCGGATAATCCGAAGTCATAATGTTCTCCATGCTTATCTGCGAATTAAGTATATAAACCCATCAAATTCTCGAGAACAGTTAGTTGCTCAAGATGCTTTTCTCGGAGTTTTATTCCGTTATCCGGAGCGAAGAGAGTGCTGCCGCATTTTTGAGGGAGCACGGACTTCTTGACGACGAAGCTACCCCACCCGCTTGCATTCGAGAAGGCTGTGGAGGAGAGACCAGGCTCTACACGCGAAAGAAGAGGAAGGCGGATGGCAGCGAGGCTTCCTACGTTTGCTTTCGGTGCGTGAAGAAGGGCTGCCAAAGAATGCAATCCGTACGGCGCAGCAATGATTTCTTCACCTACAGGGACTAAGGGGTCGTGCCCACAGCAATCTTTCAATATGTAAGATATTGGAGATTGTGTTCCTTTGGTGCCACAATCTGTCCCAAATCCAGGTAAAGAGCGCCATGGGACTGTGCCATCAGGCTGTGGTTGA
>CAJPEV010002148.1:26503-49537 GCA_905338385.1 Darwinula stevensoni | reverse complement strand
TTTGCTTTTAGACCGCTTTTAGACTGCTTTTAGATTTAGATTTAGATTTAGATTTAGATTTAAGTTTAGCACAGGCGAGGAACGGGCCCCTGGTCTGTCTGAGACGAGTCAGCCTGGACTCGACGAGGCGATCTCCGTCGGTCGAGATGAAGAGAGGCGAATCCAGCGGCAGTCGCGAACTGGAGGGTGGAGGGCGAGGAGGTAGGTGAAGCTCTTCCAGTGTTTGGGGATATGCGAGTTTTCGATCAAGGGTGTTTTCAGGATTTTGATTAGTTCTTCCCTTAGTGGCCAGAAAACTTCAGCTTTTTCAAAGTGTACTTGCTAGGGAATGTGGCCATGCAGCACGATGATGAACGTACTTACCACGAGTCCGTTGCCATATCCTAAACGAAAATTTTCCCTCTTTGGGACGAGTTTTAAAAGTCTCTTATGAAAATGAAGGTCACGAAAATGGGACCAAGACAGCAATCGTTTAGAATGGTTTTCAAGAATGGTCTCTTTGGAATAATGGCACGAATTCAGACGGCAATAACTATTTTATTAAGGTCAGCCGTGCTACTGCATCAGGTACGTCGTGAGAGAATACGAATTCGTAATGCCACAGATGAGAGATCAACGTTGCCAATGGGATTAACACCATCACAGGGAGACGCAATTCATGCCTATCTCCATCACGTAGGAACGGTGGGAAATACATGAATAGATTCCGGAAACAGTGTTCCGAAGGGATTCTTAAATCTTAAGGTCGGAACTTGAGGGAGCCCCTGAGTATCTGATTCATCCTGGACAGAGGTTGCACCAGGCATTCTCCAGGATCATCGCGTCTCAAGGTCATCTTCTCCCCGGGCGCCAGCTCCCGACCCCAGCCGCAGAAACCCGCCCTGCGCGATTGCCAAGTGTGAATGTCGCATCCTGAGACGATGCAAGCGGAGAGGGAGGCACATGGGGACTCACGTGGCGCGGTGCTCGAGGGTGTGAACGACGACTCGGTCGATGATTATCCTCGGCTGGGAGAGAACCCGTCTAGTCTTAGGGTTCTTAAACGCTCCTCCGCGTTCCCATTCCATGAGAATCTCCTCGATCTCCCCGATCTCCGGCGAAGAAACCAGGAAGCTGAGTCTCTCACCGGGCTCGAGGAGCAACTCCCTGTCAAAAGTAATCGACTTCAATTTTTGTGCTATTATTCGTAGAACTTCTTTTAAACAGGGAAATTCAAATGTCTGGAAGCATATCATGGAGTTCACAGCCGGAATTCCTAAGCAACGAGAGCTGATTAAGTAAATTCAAATAAAAATAAAATGATCGCAAATTTGCCATTGAACGTGGATATTGGAAGTCAGAAATGACGAGCACCACGAACATGGGTATCAGTTGAAAAATGCTCGATTCTCGAAACCGATCTTGTGATACGAAGAATAGTTTTTCTCTGTGAAAAAGCAAGGCTATCTTCGCGAGAACTTCGGCACTGGACTATTCATGGTCGACCAGATAACAGGTGTCAGGGAATGCTTTCTTTTTTTTTTGTTCCCTCCTACGCTTAAGCTGTCAAGGCCTGGGGCCCGTTCCTCGCCTATGCTAAACTTAAATCTAAATCTAAATCTAAAAGCCGTCTAAAAGCAAAAAGTCTATTCTTCGTGCTGACCATTTAGACTAAGATTTAGCCTAAGATTTAGATTTAGATTTAGATTTAAGTTTAGCACAGGCGAGGAACAGGCCCCTGGTTTTGCTCTCTCCATCTTTCGCTGCCTCCGAAGACCACCATTCTCGTCTCATACAGCCGGAGTGAAGGAAATACAGGAAATACCCCATCTTCAAGTGGGATGAACTGAGCGGAAGACGGAACGACTTTTAAGGTCATAAAGTCCTCTAACGCAGGATTCCCGCAGGGCGAGTAATCGCATCAGTGAGACACGCTTCTCCTTCACGGGAAAGGCTGTAACCCCTCATCAATCCTCCGCCCCCCCTCTCGGTCCCCGCGCGACCTCCCCCAAGGTCAGCCTGAATGAAAGCTTTCCTCAGCCTCGCCCATCCTTGATAATGCATTGCTCACGCCCTACGGGATCGACGCAGAAGGCGCCAGGGGAAACACGGGGGAACAGCAATCTCATTCCCCCCATCAGCCCCTTTATACTCAGCGGCCGAAAATCTGTCACTTGCAAGGCTGGCTCGCCCGCTTCAAGGATTTCCTGCTTAATAACTCCTTTCGGTCCGGGCGGGGCCCAGGAGTCCCGCATTTTCTTCGCATATGTTACAGGGTTACAAGGGAACACACGGCCTCGAGGCCATGGCAGGGTTCCGAGTCCCAGTTTATAATAGTTCCACTCATGTCAAGTTGACAGCAGTCCTCACTAATCCGAAGCTGCTGCATTTCCTCCGGCACTTCAAAAATGGTGTCATCTTTTGCATTTCCGTCAGCTAATACATTTCTTTTTCAGCCAATTTTTTCTGTTTTTGCAAGCTAGATCATGGAAAGTAGCACAGGAAAGCTGGGAAACATACGACGTGAAATAGGGATCTGAGTACTAGCTGAACTAATTAAGCATCATAATGTTATTAATTTACTAATGTTTTAAAAATAATTGAAATATTTATTTTACTCAAGGAAACCATTTTAAAAGCACTTGTATTTTATATGAGCCTTGTTGAAGCCCAAAAAGTATATGATATTTTTTCAAGGCCTAGAAAGGCCATGACCGAAAATGTTCCTTGAACGCGAAATGAAATTCGCATTTATTTCTCAGAACGTTCATAAGCCTATGCAGTCGGGAAAATATAAATTCCCAGTTCAGAGTTGATGGATGTCCCGACAACAAGGAAGTCAGAGATGATTTCACGTTACTCTAGAAAAGATTTATTGTTACAGTTATTTCGGCAGAGAAGGAGCTAGTTGCCGTTACCAGTTCTTTTTTTTTTTTTAAGCGACTTGTTACAAAGTTCCTTTTCGGGATGAGGTGACGGAAACTAGACTAAACCAGACTGAAGGAAGAAAAAAAAACATGGATGGAATGGAGACTTTTTGTCCCCGTTTTCCACTGGCAATGATGGCCATTACAAACTTCACAAAAAAAGAAACACCGTCACTCGTTCCCAAAAGATGTAACTCTTTGCAGCAATGCAATTCACCATTTAAAAAAAAAGATATACATATATATATAAATGACTTAATCGACCGACTTTACTCGTGTGAAAATGGGAAAAAAAAATAATTCTTTTTCCTGGCCCTGCGCGATTGCGACGGAATGTCGATGGCATCGGTCTCGCTACATCATCGAGAAGAGTGCGTTTCCACCCTTTCATATTTCTCTCGGAATTCTCGCACGATCGTGATGAATACTCAAAGGTAAATTGAATAGAATAAATTACAAGCAGAATAAATTCCAGGTTTCCCTCGCTTTCCGCGATTATTAATTTTAATTTTAATTTTTTGTTTTCATGGATTCGCATTTGCGCAGTTATTTTTTTTTAAATACCAAAAACTCAATAAACTCAAACCGTGCATCTGCGGAATCCGTGTAAAACGAAACCGCGTAAAGCGAGGGAAGCCTGTATCCCAGGTATTGCTTCGTAATTTAATAATAGCGAAACTATTTCCAGCAGAAATATTTTTCCGGTAGGAATGTATCGCGGCACGCGATGGGCACTCCAAAAGTTCTTGCAAAATACCATCAAATAATGCCTGATCCTAATAAAAAATTTTTGGCATTGTTCTTCAGGGATTCAGTAAGATTCAGGGATTAAAAAAAAAAAAAACATTTTACTACCGAAACGGCGAAACGTCGCACGAGGCCAAATGAGGTCACCTCCAGGGCAGATGACCTTGACCCGTCGAGATCCGATTCGGCGTGGTTTTCCAAGGCGGTCGACTGCGAAACCGTGTTTTGCAGAGATTATATTATAGCTGTAAATTATAACAATATAATTATAGTCCCACCCATTTTATGTCCTTCGTGGACATTTCAGCCCGGAGGACGAGCCCCGCGAAAGCCGTCCGAATTCGGAAGTGACGAAACGAAGCCGAAGTGGAAGCCGTGATTGAGGAAGACCGAAATGCGACATTTGCTGCTTTAAAAAAAAAATAATAAAAATAAAATAAATATTGCATGAAATTCTTTGGGCGAACAAATGGTTCGAGTCAATTTCTGCCAGGAAATGCTGCACAAATTCGACAGAGGAACTTCGAAACGCTGTTTCACAGGTTTTGGCCTTTGGAAACCATACCAAATCAGCATTCGCAGATATCGATGGATCAAGGTCACGCTACGCGTCGCAAAAATTGGCAAAACATTTGAAAAAAAAATCACTGAATCTTATTGAATCCCTGAAAAACAATGCCAAAAAATTAGGATCAGGTAATATTTAATGCCATTTGGCAAGAACCATTGCCATTTGGAGTGCCCCTCGTATTACCAAACGTTCGCATCTTTTTTTTTTCTCAACCTTTGGAAGCCCTTCAGTGCAAGAGAGTTCAGAATCGCGTGGAATCACCCTCCTAAAATGAGATTTTTTTCTTTATGCTCAACTTATTTTTGCCGTGAACACGTTACCCTCAGGAAGTCGGAAGTCGGAAGTCGGACTGAAAAAAAATGGAGGAACCCAAATAGAATAGAATAGTTCAGGAGACAGTCAAGCTTGACTTTCCGGCTCGATCCCGATAACGCAGGTGAAATGCGCTTACCCGTCTCTGAGCCGAGTCCTCGATGAAGACCCCCGAGAGCCGTGAAGCGTGATGTAAAACCTGCCAACATCCCCTCCGCGCTCGAGCGGCGTCTGGCGATCGTCCACGACCGCGGTCACCGCGTGGGTCACTCCTGTTAACAACGCAGCGGTAAAAAAAAAAAAAATTCTGAACGAGACGGCCGGAGAGAAATCGGGTCGTCGTACGGCAGTAGGGCTGTTGAGCGCCGGTGAAGAGGAACAACTTTTGGGATTTCCCTTCGTATAATTCCGGTTCCCAGGCGTCGTCTGCGTGATATCCCATTCTCGCACACTTCTCTCCCTTCTGGCCACAACTCGTGCACTTCCCCCGTCTGCGCCCATTAAGTCATCCATTATGTCATTAAGTCATCCATTTTATGTCATTAAGTCATCCATTTATGTCATTGTCATCCATTTTATGTCATTAAGCCAAAATCCACAATAAGTATAACTCAAGGTCGACGGTGGATGGCTGAAGGATAGGATTCCTTTAACAAATTTCAATTTTTGCGCCGATCATCGGGGATGTTTGGGACGCGAGACTCACACGAAATCCACCCAATTGGAGCACTGATGAGCGAGGAAAGGGCAAGGAGAATTTATGGACTCGGTGAAGTACTCGTAGGCCTTAGTGTGGCTGCAAACCGTGAACCGCGTCAAGCCTGAGGAAAGCCAAGTTAAAGGTCAGCAAACGAAGAAAATGAAACGAAGAAAATGAAACGAAGAAAATGAAACGAAGAAAATGAAACGAAGAAAATGAAACGAAGAAAATGAAACGAAGAAAATAACTCGTACCATTGACAAAGGACCCCATCGGATCGAAGGCTTGCAGAAGAGAAAGACTACAACCTGGCATGCGAGCGCCAGAATTCGGGTAGAAATCCATGTGACCAAACGGCTGGAGCGTCCCCAATCCTGTCACGAAGGCACACGTCAAACACTCGAACGGAGACTGACCGTCGACTCGACGAGACTGACCTCCTTCTGCGACGGAGACGCCGTCGGTGTGAATGGCATCCACGAAGAGGGCATCCTCGGGATCGAGTCTCACGCGAGGATCAGCGTGTTCGAACTGGGGTCCGGCCGGGTCGAGTCCCGTGATGCGACCCAGCTTCCCCACCCCCATGTCCTTGAGCGCGGATCCGATGTATGACGCCACGTGAGATCCCAGGCTGTGACCCGCCACGTGCACTCTCTCCATCCGCGTCCCCGCCTCTCTCTTCCCAAATACGCATCCATCGTTAATGCGATTCCTAGAAACCCTCGGGCATATTTTGCCGGATCGTGTCTGGCGCCTCGATCTTTATGCAGCCATTTCGTCTGGATAGTAAGGTTCTCAATGGCGGGAAACCGTACAGGATGATCAATATGGCATGCAATATGGCATGCAAATTTGGAAAAAAAAATCTTTTTTTCACAATGGCTGCTGATACAAAAGAAAGGGTGGGGATCGATATCATTTACTTCGGTAACAATTTTGCAACTTCGTACCTTCAAGGCTTGCTAAAATCTGACGAATCGCGGCCGACGATTCGAACGACTGTTTTCGTTCGGGCGCGAAAGTCCGCATTCCTTGCAAGGGCCCTAAGCAGCGTGACTTAATGATCTCAATGTACCTTGTCATGCTTTGTACTTGGAATCTCGGCAGAGAAGAAAAATTGACGCAGTTCATACTTGCTCTGAATACCATCCATCATTTCTTTCTGTGTAAACATTGTTCATATGCGATGTAGAGAGTAGAGTTGACAAAAATGCTTTATTAACATGTGTGACTTCCTTGGAATTTTGAGTGTTACATTCGGAATAGCATGGAAGAAGGACATATGTCGTCCTCTCGGACTTGAGACATCTTTTGCAGGTGGATAAGCTGGATTGCAAACCGGATTCGCGAAGGTCTCACCTTTTTAAATTTTATTTCTTGCGCTCTTCCAGCATTTCCTGTCGGGCTAATGGGGGGTCCGTGTATTCCGACGTGGAATCTTGATTGAGACGAGCGCGGGGAAAGAAGGAAACGACGGAATCATTTTTTTCTCTGCCCGAGGCGGTCGACAGTCGGCTGTCGTCTGCCTTGGTGAGATGTGAACAGTGTCGTTAGCCATTAGCGGAAATGAGTCATTAGTCTCCAAGGAGTGGGTTCCGTCCGAGTTGTAAAGCAGGTTCCCGAAAGTCTTTGAGGATTGATCGAGGATCGATAGGATCGATCGAGGAAAGGTCAGGACTTGGACGGCCGGTTGCATGAAAAATGTTCATTTTAAACATCGATAGTCGTTGTTTAAACATTGTCTTTGAAAAGATCGCTTAACCGCCGTCTATTTTCGATTGCGCGAACGATTCCCAAGCCATGTTTTCAGAGCCGATGGCTAACGTCCCTCGTGGTATAATTATATATTATATATAACTCATAGCGCGTTCTGACTTCTCGGCCGTCGCGCGATACGCTTCGGACTCCGCAAAAAACGATCGAGTGAAAAAGGTGAACCGTTCCTCTGACGATAAAGTAAAGCTTGGGAGCTCGTAAAGGAGCATCCTCGCGATGGAGAGAGACGCGATGCACTCTCCTTGTATGAGAATATCCGCTTATATATATATATATATATTATTATTTATTATTATTATTATTATTATTATTATTACAGAAAGGGAAATTCTTACGGCGAGAAAAGCGAGGAAATGCGCCCCCATGACTCCAACGAGTCGGATGTTGGCGACGGCTTGATCATAAGGCGGTCCGGATCCCCCGAGCCAGCTCAGCACGACCACGTTCTGCTCCTTCGCCTTCAGCAGCTCCTCCGTCAGTCTCTGCATCGCAACGCTCGAGATTAGGAACTCCATGGGCTCCATGGGGGAGGGCAGAGAGAGTGGAGGCAGAGAGGGGAGGTACCAGTAGCCACCGCTTCCGTCCGTGTTCCAGGTATCCGTGAGTGAGCAGCGTGACGGGATGCCTCGGGTCGAACGGGGATTCCCTCAGCCTCTGAGTCTCGTTCGTCCTCAGACGCTGTGGGAGTTCGAAATCGATTAAGAGAAACCGCTTCGGTGACTGCATCGGGGGAAAAGAGAGCCGCCGTACGTGGCATTCGGTTGGATTCTGACGGGTGTAAAGGCAGAAAGCGGGTCGGATCTCCTCCGGGGGTTCCGGGAAAAAAGCCTCCGGTCTCTGCTCGGACGTCCACGGGAAGTCGATAGAGAAGCATCCGTATGGGGGATAGCATTTCTCTTTATTCGCTCTCCCTGCGCACAAAACGATTAAATTTATATTAAAATTTATATCAAAATTTATATTATTAAAATTTATATTAAAATTTATATTATTAAAATTTATATTATTAAAATTTATATTATTAAAATTTATATTATTAAAATTTATATTATTAAAATTTATATTTTAAACTGAAACAAGCATGTAGCATCTGGTCCGTAACGGCCATCCGGTCACTCACCCTCCCGGCCTCGGCCGAGGTCCCGGCTGACCCGGCTGCGCGGCCCGAACGGGTCCGGGTCCAGGACGTCGTCCACGGACGTGATCTCCTCCTTCACGTAGAGCCCGACCAGCTTATGCCACGTGAACTCCGACATGACCAGGAGGAACTGGATCATCAGACCGGCGGCGCTGAGCGACATCTCGGCTGGCAGGATGGATTGAGAGGGATGAGTTTTTTTTTTTAATAATATATATTCCATCAAACTGTATTTAAAAAAAAAACTGCAGTGAAAAATTCATCATATGTTACACATATTTTTTATGTTATCGTTCCAGAGCAAGTCAAATATCGCCTGCGAATGCGTCAATCACTTGCAGACAGATTAGCATAGATTCGGGGTCGGCCTCAGCCACGTGCCGCATGGCTGAGGCCCACTGGCCACATGACTGAGGCCGCAAATCCACCAAGGGCGCCAAAACATGACGGAATGCATGAAGCAATAGTGGATCCCGGGGGGGGGGGGGGGGGGATTACACTTTCAGATTGAATTTGGGGGCAAAAACGCCCTGAGTCATTTGACGCAGACGGCGCCGGGAACCCATTTCGTTCGTGAAAATTAAAATAACTCTTATTTCCTCGGTCCAGGGTGCTTCCAACTTTCTCAGCTTTTCTGTTCGACTCTGAAGGTCACGGACCGCAGGCGAACGCGAGGCTTAATGCTCATGTTAAGCGGCGAGGCTTAATGCTTCCGTCATTTTGCAGCAAGCAAACTTTTCAATTTTCGAACGTTGTCGTCCCGAGTGGGGAGTTTCAAACCGGAAGATATCCGCTGGACGTCCGCTGGACATCCTCCTTGAACTTCCAGTGGATGACCGAGTGTCTCGTCCGGGGATTATCCCTGGATCATCCCAGATCGCAAAGGAAAGCGCAGAGGAAACAGACGAGTCAGGACGCCGAGACAACTCCCGGTCATCAATCACCTCATCAATCACCTCATCAATTACCAATTACGACTGCTCTCTTCGCCGATCGCATCTGCAAAAAAAAAATCTACAGCAAAGACCGACCGCGAGCGAAGCGGGAAAAATTCCTTGGGAGAATTTAAGCGAACCGGTCTCGAGGGACCTTCGATCCGGATTCACTCAAGGATTCAAAGGATTAAAGGCGAATATTCCAGGATCGAATCGCTTCGCGTTTCCGCCTTCGATTAGATCCCTTTGACTCGAACATCATTTGTATCTCTGCTAAGGGCCATACTGGGCCAAATCGGGCCAAACCGGGCCACACCGGGCCAAATCGCCTCGAATAGTCTTGAATTGATAGCCAGGGAAATTTGCAGCAAACGCAATAAGAAAAGTTTGTCAACTTGGATGCCTTCCGTCCATTTAGAGGTCTGAACGGGCCGAATTCCACGATAGCAGCCTCCACTTCTCGTCCTTCCCTTTTCTTCCTCCACTTGTCCTCCACTCCTTCCGAATGGGAGGCATGGCTCGTTCGAATGCGACGGGAATTCGATGAGCCTCGATCGGAAATGCCACGGGCGTTTCGGTCGAGAATCAATTTCAATTTTTAGACCATCCGTTCCTTCGGAAGCTGTTCGTTCGGTTGTAATTTTTTTTCTTCCCCTGTCTCGCCTGCCCCCCGTCAGAGACGGACTGGCAGCGGACCGGCGAGGACCTTTTCCTGTGCTGTGTGGGGGATCGTAGTGGGAAACGCCAGGTTTTCCAGACGGATTCCGCCGATTTCACTTTTCGACTTCATAGGTGAATTGCCCTTTTTCCTCAAAGGTCTCGAAGGTCCTCTCAGCCTTTATTTTTTTATTATCAGATCGTTCTCGTTCCAGCAACAACAAAAAAATTATTTTTAATGATAATAAAATTAAGTTAAATTAGGGCTTTACCGACGACCGCATTCGGCCGCTTTCGACCTCATTCGGCCGCATTCGGCCGCTTTCGACCTCATTCGGCCGCTTTCGACCTCATTCGGCCGCATTCGGCCACATTCGGCCTCATTCGGCCGCATTCGGCCTGTCGCCGAACTTGATCTGCGGATCGAGAAAACATGAAATCCCCAAATTGAAATTGGTCCATCAGGCAGCCTCAGGCGCACGCTGCCACGCGACATCTCAGTCTGCTCCCCGGCGACAAACGGACGCAAGCATCCGATCAGCTGATCACCGGACGTTTTCAAATTTTAAACAAAATAATTTTTTTTACTTTAATGAAAAATTGAGTTAAATTAAAACGTGAAAAAGGGACGAAGTATCCATTGTGGCCTATGCCGCTTTGCTCCTCTGCTGGCAAGAGAGCCAGCTCACCCGTGAGCCACCCGTGAGCCACCCGTGAACCACCCGTGAGCAAGCGACGATTCCCCCAAATGAAAAGTAATGATCGTCCGGATGCAAATAAGTACTAAGTACTAACAAGTTCTATGCAGAAGAAATTTTTTGAATAAGATTTCGAGATCGGATTACCGGATTGATGAGGATTAAATGATTAGGATTAGAGTGAGACCCGCCAGAGTTGGATTGAACCGGGGAAAAGGCCAGACCGCATTTCAGGACGATGATAAAAATAGATTTCGTGAATTCGGGTCGTGTCCTTTGATCGGGTCCTTCAACCCGTTGACCACGAGAACGTCAGCTTCCAACAACGCCGCACCAGACGAGACAAATTTCAACATTTGGCAAATTAAATTGCAGATTAAATTTGGCAAATTAAATTGCGAAGCGGATTGCAGATTCCCCATCCTCATTTTGATTTAGAGAAATGTATGCAAATAATCAATAAATTTATCTAAACTTACGTAAATAACATCGATAAATAATAAAGGAGCAGCGAAAGCGATGGAGTCGCCATCTACCGACGACCGCGAAAATCGCGCGTGGGAGGGGGGGCGGAAACTGTCCTTGGAAAGGCCGCCCGAAAACGGTCGGCTGTCGGTTATCGCGTGTTGGCAGGGGTGTCTTTCCACTTTCGTCCCCGAGACGAAAGATGAAAGAAAGATGAGATTAATTCAAAGATGTTTTCTTTATTTTCTTCTTTTATCTCATCTCGATGAACGGGGGCGAGAGTTCACAGGGACGACTTTCCAAACATTCATTTCATGGCTGATAACCAGGTCTGCCTCAACTCTTCAAAATGGGGGGGGGGGGTAAGGTTAACTACCGGTTTCTCATCCTGCTAAGATGGAGATTGAAAGTGGCTTGGAGTGGAAAGAAACTCGAGTCCCTATTCAGAAGTAATTGCTCTCGAGAAGAATATCATGGAACAGTCAATTGATGACGGCATGAAATGCACTAATTAGAAGGTCAAACATGTAAAAAAAAAAGAAAAAAAATTACAACCGAACGAACAGCTTCCGAAGGAACGGATGGTCTAAATCGAAGGACATTACATATAATACCGGGCCGCGACGTTTCCTTAAGGGTCAATTTCGTTTGTCCGAAATAGATAAATCGACCCTGGAGACGGGGAACCCGAGCGTTTCTTCCGCATCCCCGGCACTCCCGTGGCCGTGGTTCCATCTAAATCAACGCCGCGAGTTGAAAAATGTTTTAAGTGGCTCTTTTGGGCAGTTTCCGTTTTGCGCAAGGAGATGGCGAAACCGGGAACTGACCTTGCCTTGAAGGTTCAAGGCAGACGATGAAAATCGGGCACGGAATTCCGGGTGAAAGATGAAAATCGGGCACGGAATTCCGGGTGAAAGATGAAATCACGCCTTGTGATTCTTGTCGATGCGGATGCTAGGGGCGAAAGTGGAAGGAATCTTGGCAGTCATCTCATTATGGCTTTTTCGCTGTCAAGGTCTAACCCCGTGATAGACCCGAGACAGACTCGAGATAGACTTCGTTTTGACGCATGCCTTCTTCACCGAAACAAAAAAAAAGGGCTGAGAAAATAAAGAATGACCGTCGGAGAGGCGTGTGAGAGCGAGGACCTTCGAGGTCCCCCCCCCCTTCCCCCCCCGAGGGGCGGAAGTGCTATTAAATCATGATTAGGGAGGGGGAAAGGGGACAGCTCAATACTGGGAGGGAGGCGGTGTGCCCGAGGAGGCGTCGTGCCAAGGAGGCGTCGTGCGTGAGGCGTCGGGAAGGTCTCGTGGAAGTCCGTCCTTCCTCCTCTAATTCACATAACCTTCCGAGATCCGATTTCTCCATGCGGTTATTTGCGGAATTGAGCGAGGTTAAGGCGAGGTTAAGGAGAGGTTAGGACTCGGACCGATCAACTCGCGTGCCGCTCACTCAAGTGAGGAGCTATGGAACAGAAGTCGGCGTAATTGCTCTAAAAATTGCTCAAATTACCAAAAATGCCACATAATTAACAGGCGAAATCGCCTCCGAGAAGCCGATGACCTCGCCCCTTCTCATCCTTTCTCGCCCCTTCTCACGGCTCCGCACCCTTCTCCCACGTCTCGACTTCGTTGAGGCCTTCTCACCTCGATTCCGCGCGCCCTCAAGCCGTCCTCAAGCCATCCTCAAGCCGTCCTCAAGCCATCCTCAAGCCGTCCTCAAGCCATCCTCAAGCCGTCCTCAAGCCATCCTCAAGCCGTCTCATCGCTTTGATTGGCAAACCTCAAATCTTCTTCCATTGTTTTCACTGGACTCGAGGTTTTCCCTGCTGTTTCCCCAAGCGATATATTATCCACATCCAATCAAAATAATAACATATTTAATAAATAATATTTGACAAATAATACATATTTGATAAACAGCACGTATTTAATAAATAGCAACTTTCATAAAGAGCAAATTTTATCATATCAAATATTTCATAATTCACTTCCTGTATTTCCGCCTTTTACGACCTTTCCCGCGACTCATTTTACAGCCGCCGGCAGGCTGAAGATTTCATAACTTCCGGCCCTCGAATCGAGGAAGCCAGATCGGAATATGCATACGTCACGTGACCCTTTTTAGGGAGACGGATCCATCATCATCGACGGTGACGCTCGCGTGACGGACGCCTGTCACGACTTCGGCCCTCGATGACTCGTCGTCGGCCCTCGATGACTCGTCGTCGGCCCTCGATGACTCGTCGTCGGCCCTCGATGACTCGTCGTCGGCCCTCGATGACTCGTCGTCGGCCCTCCGGGCGATGGCATTGAGGCTGCCGTCGGCGCATCGAGTTGTTGCCTCGGATTCTTCTGGGAGGGGCTGAAATGCCTGTCAAGGAAAGGGAATCTCGAGGACGAAAGCGAAAGGGCTTTGTCTGATACAATCCGAAGAGAGTGCACTAAATCGACAATGTACTCATTACAATCTTGTCAATGTCAATCCGATGTAAAACTTTTTTTTTGCGGGGAGGAGAGAAAAAACGACTCAGAGGAGCGACCGAGAACGTAGAGGGAGAACGGAGAGGAGGGAGTGGAGAGGGAGAACGGAGAGGAGGGAGTGGAGAGGGAGAACGGAGAGGAGGGAGTGGAGAGGGAGAACGGAGAGAAGAGAGTGGATGTGACAGGATACTTCCCATCTTTCCCTGACCGTGGTTATTTTCGCAGCGGATCTCCATTCGCCAATGAAACATGGTATCTGGACGACTCTCGGTGTAAGTCGACGATATCGAGTAGCATCTCTCGGTGGGTCGCTCGCTCCTTTTATTCTCCCTCGACGGGAAGGAGACAATTCGAGTTTCGTCATGTCCGTGAGTCCGTCTCGGTTTTTCATTGTCTGAACTGAAAAAAAATACCGATCTGATGGCAGTGAAAATCATCGTGAGAACGGATTGGGAGGCAGGACACAGGATCAGTTCCTTTTTTTTAAACGAAATTCTCTGCAAAAGCATAATTGAAAATTTTAAATTGCTCATTGGCGCAAAAGCACGTGCCGAGCCATACTGGATCTCCGCCTCGAGGCGCATGCGCGGTGCTCAGCCTCGGTTGGGGTGCGATGACGTCACAGATCTCACTTTCGGCCTCCACCTGCCTCCTTCCCCTGGAATTTCTTCCGTTCTTTCTGTTGATCTTGTCCTTCGTTCTTTATTCGTTATTTTTTATTATTTCCGTTTTTCTTTCTCCTTTCATTTTCTTTTTCTCTATCATAGAAACTCATATTTAACTATTATTTTTACATTTGTCATGCGTCATTATCTTGCTATTACTCCATTATTACTAAGCCATTATTTGCCTTTTTTGCGGTCCATTTTTAGCGAAATGCGAGGAGAAAGTCGTGTCTTTTTTTTTTCATTCGATTTTGGCACAATGATTTACCAAGTCATGTGAAAATTATTATCAAGCAAGACAAGTAGGAAAACCGTGGGGAAACACCTCAAGAAGAATGGAAAGAAGCCTTAGCAGCTTAAGAACAGCTCCCTAAGCAAACAACATTTGCAAATAAATACCATCTCAATAATATGTGGGAAAGGTTTTTTATTTATTTATTTATTAAGGCATCCCTGAGAAGCGATTCTTACTCGGACCTCATTTTCTAATCACGTGATGATGCCTGAAATTATTTTAAATGTTACCTTTTAACATTTTGATAACTGCTAAATAAGTATTTAATAAATAAGCACTTTAATAAATAAAAAATTAATTGCCATCACGATCTGAAATCGAAACCCTAAAACCATGCTTGAAAATGTCTCCCCCCCCCCTAAATTTTTATTGCTAAAAAAAAAACATACAGATAGATGTCAGAAAAACTTCAAAGCTTTAAGAATATTTCATAATAAGCTTTATTTTTCAGGAACTGGTTTATATTGCATGTTACATATAATATAATGTTTTATATTACGTTTTTAAAGCTGAGGATAAGAGCATGCATAACATTTCAGCTCTTTGATTTACGAAGGTGATTTATTATTTTAAAAAACTTATGACAATAAAATTAAACCATTTTAATTTTTTGCCTCTCGAAGAAGTAACCATAAATTCAAAAAACATATTAAATACATATTGCGTGCAGTAGTAAGTATTTAATATTGTCAAACCCTCCGACGAATCAGCGGGGAAGGCGAGAGCGAGAGGTGGAGGTTCCCCTCCCCCCCTTCTCCCTCTTTATCGCAATGTGGGAAAGGTTTTTTATTTATTTATTTATTAAGGCATCCCTGAGAAGCGATTCTTACTCGGACCTCATTTTCTAATCACGTGATGATGCCTGAAATTATTTTAAATGTTACCTTTTAACATTTTNCAATGGTACTGTTCTGGTTCGTTAAATGCGCATGAATGCTAGGGGGAAATCAACATCAATTTTGCGTAAAATGAATGGAAACATGCTGTTTGGGATGCAAACAGGAATGTCAATTTTACGTAAAATTTACGTTAATTTTATATCACCGTTTACGTATCACAGAGGTGACATTTCTGCAAACATGTTGACATTTTCTTGACAACGGTTGGCGTAAAAATGATATAAAATGGACAAAAAAATTTACATTCGTTTTACGTAAAATTAACAAACATGCTGTTTGGGGTGGTACTACGAATTCGATCCGAAAATAATTTGCGGGTGCACCAACTGATTCAAGCCGATAAGCTAAAAATACTGGTTTTCTTTAACGTCAGACAAACCTATCGTGGAAATGCAGTGACTTTTGAGCCTTGAGCCCGAATGCACAAACCTCATTAAGGAGAGACAACTTTTAGCTTTTAACGAAGGAGCTCTTTTTCTCCCATTGGAATCCGTGTGTTCTAAAAGGACTGTTAACGGTCGGACCTTACCCTACTGACGATACGTGTTGCACCACCAACGCACCAAACGGAATGCAAACACCGCATGGAACTGGACTCGAAAAAAAAATGAAGTAAGCGGTTACATGCGAATCCCTTCGACACGCACGAGCACGCACGGGTCGGAGGGAAGGTGAAGGGGCGAAGAGGCCATGGCGGTTGCGTGTCAATCGACTGTCAATGCATTGCCCCAAGGGTTCAATGGGGAGGGGGGGGGGGGGGGGGGGGGGGGGGGGAGAGAAGCAAGAGATACCTCGCATAATTCGTCTTGTTTACATAAACATGCTGCTTGGGACAGTACCACATTTACGGTGGTACTGTGGGGGAGGGGTAGGGTAGAGAAGCAAGAGATACCTCGCATAATTCGTATTTCCAGTTGATGTCTTTTTCTTTTGAGAAACGTAAATTGAAATGCGAAAATTGAGAGAAGTTGAAGGTCGGGTCGCGGCATTCGCCGGGTCGAATCCATTTTCTTCGAATCTCTTCCGGCTCTTTTGCAGGCGACGGAATCTCTCGGGCACGACTGAGACTGACGCCGGAAACGGAAATGCCCTCGTGGGGGATCGATGAGGGTCATGACCTTGCTGACCTTGCTGACCTTGCTGACTTTCCTTGCTGCAAACGGAATTGGCGGAGACCGAATCGGTCGGATCGGTTTCAATCGAAATGCTTCTATTCCTTTTCGTTCAAATGGTTTCGACTGTTTATCTAATAGCGTCACTGATCCATCGATTGAGAGGATGCTTTCTTGTTCTCCTTTTCTCTTGGTTAATTTACCGGGGTAAATTAACCAACCAAATTAAATTAAATGGGGGTGCACACTGTTGTGGGATTAAATGGGATTCTTAGAAGGAGAAAGCCGAGGGAACGTGCAGCCGTGACTCCAGCCGGAAAATGTGATCCGGATAATGTGGTCCGGATAATGTGAGCCGGATAATGAGAGTCGGTCCGGATCCCCCCGAATCTGCTCAACACGGCGACGTCCCGGGTTTCTCGGGCTTTGGCTGCTCCTCCGGCGATCTCGGCGTTTGCGTTTGGGACGTCAGCGTTAGTCTTTCCTGCAAGGAAAGAGATGAAAGTGGACGGAATCAGACTCAACGCGATTTCGCTCGGGAGAACCTTCAAGGTTTATCTTTCGAGGTTCAAGGTTTATCTTCATCGGGTTTGTCTATGGGACGGCGAACGGAAGAGAGACTCGTTCATGCTTTTTTTTTTACCCATCGCTTTAATTTTTTGGTTTTTTTAAATAATTAATTAATTAACTTAATTTACTATCGTTGCTTTTTTAATTTATTATTTATGATTTCATGATTCTTCAGTGACAGCGAGGATTTCGTCCTGTTTCCTGTTGCATTTTCTTTAATGCAGTCGATGCAGCAAAACACTTCTTGCAGTGAAGGAATCGAAGATCCTTTTGCATCTCCCAATGAAAAACCAATAATCGATTGCCATTGCAAGCGCAAATACATAATTATCAATATGTTCAACGCAGTCGAGTCTCCAGATTTTACCTTTTCCAAGGAAAAATCTTTAAAAATTCTCGATGTTGCTAAATTTCCGTATTTCGCTAAATTTGACTAAAAGGTTAATTTGCCAAATAGATTTAGGATTTTGGGGAAAACTGTCTTTGACGTCGAACAGCTGAGCCCTCGGCAGCGGGTCGACTTAGAAAGGTAGTGGAAAAATATGTAAAAATTAAAGAACCACTGGTGACCGTGGGGAATTTTTTTCTTTGAGATTTTCATTGTCGGTCTCAGCGACCCCGGGGAATCTACGAACCCCTTGCATCGCCTTTATTTCCCCTTCAAGGTGGACTCGAGCAACTCTACAATCATGACTGACAGGAATTTCGCTTGTCTGCCTTGACAGGGCAATGCAAACGGATGACGGGATCTCACACGGACGATTTAATTAAAAATCCAGTTTCTCGTTTCCACCGAGGACAACGTCTGACAGTTTAATTTCGAACTTATGCTATCTTTCTCTGCAGGGAGCAACATTGCCATACGTTTTTATTTTGACACTCCAGGGGAAAAAATTATATTTCACCTTTCCAAACCTCACACCTGTATTCCAAACCTGTATTCTTTATTTGCCGCTTCTCGTACTGTAGTTTCACTTCCATCGAAAAGATCACTCTATTATCACTAGGAATTTCCGCACTTTCAGTGCAAATGTCTTGTCATTTAAATACCTGGTAAGACTTATCTGTTGGATAATGGAGGGGACCAGGAATAAATTTTTGAGGAACTCCAGTTAAATGCCCAGGTGATTAAAGGAGATGGGTCTTCAAGCCGACACGTCCCCATCCCGAGTTGGACGTCTTTGTCTACGTGTATCGGTATGACAGCGCCCTCTGGCAGCAAGCCTGTCTTACCCCCCCCCCCTTATTACTATCTTCCTTGCTTTCTGCTAGACACCAGACGGGTTCTATGATAATAACGTCTAAGATTGATGCGCACAAGAGCAAGGTTTCTCGAGTCAATTCGGTCTCGGCCTTGAGGCTCTCGAGATTGAGAGCAGTTTTTGTACTGAATCCAATCCTGCTGTGGAGTCGAGGTGAAGGTCGTCCAGTCTTGATAAGTTGTCAGCTCTCATCCAGCGGAGATTGCAACGAAGACTAATTCTCCTGAAGGACGGTTTCGGAGCGGGACATTTCAGACGAGCTTGCAAGCTGGTGGATGATGAACTCCGCATCCCACGCTTTCGAATCTTTGGAGCGAGACCGGAGACATCCAGAGGAGGCACACGCTGGGGTTGCGCTTCCACCGAGCAAAGCCAGGATTCCTTTCTCGGTGACTGGAATGGATGGTCTAATTTCCGGCTGTGGTAACGTCTCTCTGCATAAGCGACAGGCGTTCTGATCTGCATTGAGGATATATGGTCGGGCCGTGCGGTGAAAATAGGTTGTACGTTATGGATGCAAAAATTGTGCCAGCGGGTTCCTTATTCTTCTTCCTGATTGCGATCTCGTGCCTGTTGATGCATGAGAGACGCGATAATATATTCAAATTCTCAGTCAGAAGGCTAGTGGCAGTGGCAGGCAATATTACCATTAAATGAACTCCTTACCGAGTCTGAGAGGAAGAGCAGGAAATCCATCGAAAGTTCCAGACTTTATCTCCACTTTCGGCAAGAAACGAATGAGATTTCATCGAGTATTAAAAGAAAAACACAAAAATTAAACCTCGACGAACTCGCAAGAAGCCGAAGAGAAAAGGAGATGAAGAAAAAAAAAAAGAAGAGGATTCCTGAAGAAAAAAATGTGGAGGAATGTCGGGGTCTCGGACACGATGACCCTGAAAGAAGCCGGAAATTTCGGGCAAGTAGGGAGGAAATCGAGGAAGCAATTAGTGAAGGAAAACCGGATATTTAATAGTTGATCTCGCTCCAAATCAATTCAAGGATAAAGGACTATGATAACGAACTCGAGTGGTGAAATCGTACTTCCGTCATCAATAAATCTGCCTGAAACAAGTGCATCCCTGATACACGATGAATGCAGAATGAATGCAGAAAGTGCAGAATAAATGCATAAAGTGCATAATGAATGCATGATGAATGCATGATGAGTGCATGAAACATTGCTGAAGCAGCCTTGTCGTGACGATGGCATCACGAGAGGCATCAGAATATTTAGACCAGTCCGAGTGTCACGCCGAGCCTTCTTGGGTCGATGTCTCGCTTTTTTTCCCCGAGATTTGCAAGGAGGATACGCAGACGCAACGGCGGTTCCCAAACTGTGGGTCGCGAGAGGCCTCAAGGTGGGTCGCGTACATTTTCGCGGTATAAAAAATCACTGCATCCTCCCAGGTTAAAACATGCCCTGCGGGAAAAGTCGATCAGTTTTCTTCGCTTGATAATTACTTTGAAAATACCTCGTTCTTGATTCCGGTGGGTCGCGAAATTTCTTGGACGTCAACAAGTGGGTCGCGATTCAAAGAAGTCTGGGAACCGCTGCTCTAGGACATGCCATATATACAATATTAACAATATTAACAATATTAACAATATTAACAATATTAACAATATTAACAATATTAACAATATTAACAATATTAACAATATTAACAATATTAACAATATTAACAATATTAACAATATTAACAATATTAACCACATGGCATATTCAGCATTCAGAGTCGTGAGCATATACCAAAAACTCAAATCAGACAAGTTTTTGGAAATTATAGAAACGAAAGCGACGATGGAAAATTCCGAGGTCACATGATCATATTAAATCACTTGATCACGGGTTTCCGTCACTTTACCGCAACTCGCTTCACTCGGGTCCGCTCACAACACGTCCTATAAAAAAAATTCACTGGAAGTGAAGTTTGATCAAGTGAGGCACATTCACGTCGGGGAAGGACTTCCGTGTCGCCTCCCGTCGGGAATGACAACACGAGGGCGCATGCGGACACGGACTGGCGGTACTGCATGGCATGGAGACCCGTCTTAAGACCTGCTTTTTTATTGCGGTCGTATTAGCCGGAATGCGGTAAAATCTGCCTCGTGCCGAGGTCATAGGTGCAAATCACCGTCTTCATTCCGTGTATGAAGACGGTGATCAGTGACTTTGACCGTTCACTGCTCACGGTCACGGCCAATTCTATGGGGGGGGGGGGCAAGAGGGTTTTGGCAAAAGTATTCGTTTTTAAATTTGTATTGCTGTTTGACGATTAAACAACCAGAACCACAAAGTAAGACCATCGTTCGAGTACCGACGTGACGTCAGCGGAAAACTAAAAGTTACTACGATGAAAGTCCGATATAACGCGGCTCATTATACCGCGAATTCGGATATACTGCGGGTCAAGTCATGTCCCCCGAAAAATCTTTAAATTCACGTTAAGTTCATATTGCTTGGTTTTACATCGTTGAGCAGTTTCAGAGTTATTGGGATATAAGTGTTTAAAAAAGATTTGATTTAGAAAAATGTCATCCAATGTGCTTCTCTTGCACTGTATAGAAACTAAACGTGGACCGAATGAGCTCCATTAAGCATTCATCACCTGGCGTGGGATGGTTTTTCATTTCTCCTGCACTTTGATGAATTTTTCATTTTGATGAATTCGCTTGGTGAAATTCTGCACATCAATATTGATGCAACGCTGCAACAGCACTGAAGTCTCAAAATCCACAACGTTGAGTCAACGTTGAAGAGCTTTCATCGCCGCATTGAACCAACATTGCCTCAACGTCGAAACGAGACAGGCCTCACCATGCATTGCGCATGCGCCGCTCGAATGGCACGCGCATGCGCCAATCGAATGGCACGCGCATGCGCCACTCGATTACTTGATTCATCAGCTCGGTCTCAACCCGTTCTCACCATCTCGACAGACAAGGACATCCCGGTCTTGCGAAAGGATGGAGACAGCAGAGAGATTGCAGGCTGTCAATCACTTCAGGGATCCTTCCACGCGACCTTCAGATTTGTCTTTAATTTTTATTTATTTATTTTTTTTTTTACAGTAAATGTTAAAGGGTCTCACGGAGTCATATCAACACGTGAATTTTGTTCTCTCCGGCCAGAATCACCCTGGATCTCACCGGGTTGGGTTTCCTCTACAGTCGAATGTATCCAGGGATTCAAATGCCGTCGACTCTCGATACACCGCCAACTCTTTCGTGAGAAGGAATCTTCCCCATAGGATTAACATTGGCGCACCCTCGCTAGCCGTCTTTACTTGCACAAACACGTCTTATTGCCTAATCCGGCCTAATCCTGTCTCTTCTCCAGGAAAATGGAAGGATTAAGTTTATACGCAGCTTCTCCAAACGACGATTCGAGTTTGTTCGAGTTTGAACTTTTTTAAGCCCGAAGGGAAAATTGGAAATGTGCCGTTAGAAGGAGGCGCAATTGGTCGAAAGAGAGCAAAACTTTGCGAAATGTATTTCAGTATTTTTGGGGCAATAATGGAGCAGACGGTGTATTGGAGTTATTCTAATTATTAAATCATTGAATTTAAACATGGATGGAATAAATAGAATCGTTTTTCAAAGCCGTGTAGTTGGTGCATTCGGAGGCACGGACCATTGGCAGCGTGGATGTGAATTTTGATGTAAATGTGAAATTTTATATTATATTTCATACATAACATAGAAATTCTCCGTTTTAAAGCCATGCGTCTCAATATAGCGCCAAAATCGGCCCGAGACGAACAGTGGCGCTGTATCGAGAGTTGACTGTACCTTCCTCGGCGCCCTCTGTGGAGAAAATATCAAGTACCGTTCGAAAAGTACTGGGGACGCGCGGCAGTTGCGTATATGAGGTAACGCCCTGTGTAGGTGATTTGTCGCCATCTCACATCGGGATAAGGAGACGTCTTTGTTCGAATGTTTCGCCAGATGTCTCGCCCGACAAAAACTGATGTAATCACAAGTAGCACGTAGGTTGTGGCATAACTTTGTTGCATAACTTTCGTCTCGTTGAACCTGGCTTATCTCATCCCTAAATCTGTCATTCCTGATTTATCGAGAAAGACACAAATGAATAACGTGGACGTTGCCTCCAATTTTATCTCCCCGCATTCAGATTTTGAAGGTAATTCTTGAGAGGTATTTGAAAATTAGCGCGAATATATTTTAATTTGTAGTTATTTTGAACTTCGGAACCAAGTATCTTGAGAATGAGGATTTAAGTTTTTCTAAGTAGATCTTTCGAGACGGCCGTGAAAAATGGCTCTGCCGAATCATAGCGAATTTGTTGTTTTATCCTCAGACCAATAACGATTGAATCGCCTTTCTAGGTGAACCGGTTTCCGAGCAGTGTAATTTATTTCTGTTATCGTGCCTAAAATTGTTCAGGAAACGACAAGGTCAACGGATCTCTAGTGCATTTTCACATCAGCCCATTCTTCCCCTTCCCCCCTCTCACATGCCAAGACGTGCATGGCACTAGCATTCACGTTCAACCTCATACGGTATAACCTAGACTGAGAGAAATCTGAGAAATGAATTTTCTTCCTTCCTCCCTTTCTACCTTGCCCTTCTCATATCTCGCAAGCCCCTCCTCCTCCCCTTTTGGTCCCCGACCCCATTCCCAGGAGCAACTTACCAAATGCACTCTTTAGTTCTGGTCCCCCTTTCATCTGCATCTTCGAGTTTCATATATGGGAAATATGTTCTGAAATTTCGAAGGAAATGTTCAATGAAGTTTTCTTAGCTTCTCCATACTCCATTGGAATCGTTAGAGATTTGAGAGATTTGCCCTCGTGACAAGGAGAGTGCGACTATCTTTGCC